>CABFOW010009719.1:0-12903 GCA_902141385.1 Timema californicum
TTCCACTTTGTTGTAGCTTATAATAGAGGGTCATAGTGTAATCAGTCAAGGTAAGACTGCTACCTTGCTTGGTTCCACTATGGTGTAGCTCATATGATAGGGTCATAGTGTAATCGACGAAGGAAGGACTCAACTTTCACAGTAAAGTGAGTGTATATTGTGATTTTTCTATTTTTATCACTGTTAGAACTTTAGTTTTAAATGAAGAATTCAGCCATCCAATCATAGAAATTAGGACTGAAATAGGAGGAAGAAATTTAGTATGTAGCGTCTATGAAATATTATGATCTGTCCACAGCAAAATATAGATTAAAAAAAGAAGAAGATAATTCAAATAGCTACATCTACCAATCATTAATAGACTCTCATGCCAGAAAATATGTATCTATGAAGAAATGTTATATTTATAAAATATATCTATATTTTAAATGGAAAATAAAACATACAATAACTATGTGTCTAAGCTATATATAAATATATATTTTACGATTAGAAGGTCCCTCAAAATTTGGACCATTTCATTGTTAAATCGCGTCTTTGGCTCACTAATTGTCGCGAACAAAGTAGAAAATTGTTATATTAATCTGAGAAGGGAAAAATATTAAGACATATTAATTTGTACTTCAATTTTTAATGTACAGTATGTATAAGTATAAGTAACATAATGTATTTGCAAAATAATTACTCATAAGTTACACAAATAATATTACAATAAATGTTTGGTAATTGATGAATGCAAGATACGTATATTGTTTTTTACAGAAAGCCCAGCTGACCTCCGGATTATATACATGTGTGGCAATATAGGATAATGCATTGGGAATGATAAAGATTACTAGCGTTTACACTGGTTTTGAATGTGTAATATAAGTCTAGTCTCAGTTTTAAAATAACTACAACAACTTTCATATTGGTATAGTTTAGGCCCACTATTAATATAACCTTCCTAATTGTTATAAGCCATTAACGTAGTTTGTACACAAACATATAACCCGTATCCGTAGTAAAATGTGGTGCTAGAAAATTATGTTAATTATTTCTAATGATTCACATGTTGGTAGTGGAAATAGCGATGTAACGGTGTTAATTAAAGAGGTGGGTGTGTGTGGTACGAATTATATTGTCGTGAACATTATGGATTTATAGTCGTGCTCCAAAGTCGCTCTAACCCTCCTAATATAATATATTATAAGCGATCTGATTTTGATATTGCTACGACATGGTCCAGATCATTATTTCTTTTCCGTCTTTTAATTCATAGCCTTATAATAATAATAATAATAATAATAATAATAATAATAATAATAATAATACTGCTACAGTGACGTCCGTAGTCTGGAAAATAGTCTTACTAATACATTTATATACCTACATACTCATTATTGTTAAAATAAAATAAGTCTACTATAGTCTACTACTAGTTGTATTTCATTTTTTGAAGTGGATAATTATTTATAAGTGAAATACCCACAATCAACAAAATTCTAGGTCTTAATAACCAATTAAGTGATAAAACTGAATTAAATGATAAAAGACAAATTGAGTTTAAACGGATACAACATGAATGCACAGGAAGCTATTAATTTACTAGTACTGACATAAATTGTAGGTCGCAGCACCTGAGAGGAAATCAATATTTCAACATTTTAACTTTGACTGAGCCAATGCTCCAGTTTAATATCTATATTCTATATGTGCTATCTGTGATAAGAGTTCAAAATGGAGACTTGTGATATTTCTCTCGTGAAGCAGGAAATTGTTGAACATATCAAGACAGAGCCTCAGAATGAAGATGAGTTTGATATGTGTGGACAATCAGGAATAAAAACTGAGGTGAGATATCAAATCTTAGGCCTACAGGGGAGTGGAAGTAAATGAGAGATAGCGTCATTATTTATGTAGATTTTATAGATAAAAAAGAACTTATTATGGCTAAAATAAAATTGTGCTTCAATAGATTTGTTTATAGTTAAGTTTGCTACACACGACATAAATTGTTCTAGAATATTTGCCATAAGCCAAAAACAAATAGTATTTTGTGGTGATGCAACCCAAGAACCGTACCTTTTAGGTTTATTTTTCTCTCTAAAAAACCCAAAAATTATAAATATTCATACTATCAATACACCCAATAAATTGCGGGGAATTCAGTAATACCAAATTCAAGACTATTATGAAACATTTTTTATAGTGAACAATTAAAAACAAAACTCACCCAATTGACGTAGGAACAATTAATATTACTAAGCAATCTGTCAAATATCACTGTCGAAGCGTTACTTGAATAATGTTTTATAGTGCGATAATATTCTGCATCGCAACAGAAGACATCTTTAAAAGGTTTATCTTTTATGATCCGATCTTAAACACTTGCATATTCACAAACGATTTTACATCCAACAAACTACCTAAAGGATAATAAGGACTGCATTAAAACATGATAAAAATAAGAACGAGAACTGACACTCCCCCAGAGGCCCCTAAACTGAAAGTAAAATATTAAAATATAATATATAGTTTAACGCTAAATAATGTATACGTATAAAATTAAGGCTACTTTCAAACCTATCTTAACTTTCCACTAACTTTGCTACCACCCAGTTTACGAATAAATTAGTATCTTAATTAATATTCAGAAAATAAATTTGTTTACTTATATGTTATAAGATAACATAATATCGTACAGGATCATGAAACAACCATGTATTGTTAATAAAAAAAAGTACAAACGTAAAAATACTGAGTTTTTTAAAAGTTGTGACAGAATAATCTCTATTGACTATAATCGCTGTATTGTATCTTTGAATTTGCAATTTTATTGTGGGTATAGTGTTAATTTTCTTTTCTTTATGATTTGAAATCTTGAGTTAAATACAGTGTATTAAATGATAAAGTACTTCCACATCATTCCCCTCCTTTTTTTTAAAGGAAAAAAAGATCAAATATTGGGAACAGCAAATGTAAAATAAAACGTATACAATTATTTGCTTTGTTTCATTGCATTATATCTATATTTACTACTACTACTACACACAAATTTAACAATACCAATATTTATAATACTTATAATTTTGCATAACTTATAAATAATAATAAAAAAAGAAACGTACAAACATAAATACTGAGAGACTTGTGGATTGAATCATGATTATTTGCGTTGCTTAAACTTATTTTTTCTTATAAAAATGTAATTGCTTATTTGATAAATATTATTAAAAACTTAGTTTATCAATAGTGAAAAGTTATTTTAAGTTAGGTAAATATCTTAATGATAAATATAAATTATGGAGGATAATTCAGGCTATCTCTGTCCTAATAAATACGTTAAAAATTAATATGAACTTTTGTATTTGTGACGTAATCTATCTTTAACAAATAGGCATGGCTCTTTAAGAAGTTTATTTTTGATGAACACTTGCAATATTTATTTCGTTAGTAGTCTAAATGCTCTTAATTTCTTCAACAAGATTAAAAGACAAAATATTATTTGTAATATTGACTTAGGTATATCACTCGATTTAGAATTCAGATTCAAGCCTTCCACGATTATTCAAGTAACTACAATGACCAATTTTCTGTTTATTATAAAATTAATTTCTTAGGACTGCGTCTTAGTATCTGTTAGGTTATACACATATGTTAGATGTACCAATAAAGCTAATCAGATAGGAATGAAGAAGGCTTACTTTTGAAAAAATGTACCTGAATAAGCTCTAGTGAAGGTGGATAACCATTTAGGAAATGAAGAATCTCATTACATCCGAGTGCGATTTTAACTACGATATCCCTGTTATCTGTAGTCTAGTCTATTTAGGATTTGACGCCTTAGACCATGCAGCCACCGAAGCATGTTCCTCTTTCGTTGGAGAGTATATATTGGTTCACCGTATTTGTTTGTAAATGTGAGTGTAACATAAAATGTAATATTTTGGAATTTTTTCAAATATCAATATCATCATCAATCATCTATATGTTTGGTAGAGCTACCAAAGATAGTTTAAAAAAAAATAAGGCATCAACACCGATATTTTGCCATTTGGTCACAACAATAAACCAAACGTAATCCTACGTACCGAAATGAGATTGTATTTATTGATACATTTTTTTTCCTTATAAAAACTGTAAATAGCCTGGCTCTAATGTTGATTAATTTAGCTTTTGGTTAAACTTTTATTTTTAAATTAATATTGAGAGGGTGACCTGGCGGTCTAGGGATAAGGTGTCAGACTTCTATGCTGGCGGCCGGGGTTCAATCCTCGGTCCCGGCATAGATTTATCTGATTACCAAACCCTTCCTTCACCTCTGACAATACATCTTGTGAATGTGGGGAATGCCAGGCCTCCACCGTGGTTCGGATTCCACGTTAAACTGTAGGTCCTCCATTTCACATTAGCCTAAATGCGTATAACCCGAACGGGTAGTATGACGCGGTGATAATAATAATAATATTGAGAGTTACAGCAGAGAACAGAATTAAACTATGTGTAAATAATTACTCCAAACACTGAATGATTCCTGGATAACATAGCTCATTGGAAGAGCATTTTCACGCTAAACCAAAGGTTCCGAGTTCGATCCACTTGTTTAGTCATTATTTTGAACTATGAACTATTGAACTATTTTGAAATAGATGTTAGTGAAGTATATATTCGTATACCAAGCTTGTTTCTATTTTCACAAACGGTTTATACTGTACTTCATCTTTAGCATTGTTTGCTCTATTTAAGGCGAGCCTACTCCAACTCTTTCAGTAAGGATGAGTTTGTGGATTGAAAAGTTTCACCAGGCTATTCTGTGAGCTGAGTTTACAGTTAAAGTAAACTACACGTTTCTAATTGAGCCGGGCTGTCTTGTTAACCTCAGTAGAGTGTTTGATGTTCTGCTGATTGTTGCATTTACATGGTTCATCTTTTTAGATAGCCAATGGCTTCGTAAAGGAAATATTAAGTTGCAGTCATATTTTAATAGGCAGAAACAAATATGAAAACTATACTATTTTGGTTATCACATATTCATATGTTAATCCATGTGATCTGTGGCTGTCACTTTTCTGAGATATCGTTGATAATTAACAAATTACACTCATTAAAAATATAAAAATACTATCTATTATGAAAATGTGTTTGTATTTTATAAAATGTTTAGCTATGAAGTTTTGACTGTATATTGTTATTTCTCTGACCACAAATCTAAATGTGTAAAGAAACTACATATTTGTCACTATATTAAATAAAGCTAGGTTACAATTATCAGGCATAAAAACGGTGTCTTAATAGCATCTCCCCAAGCAATAACTTAATATTTTATCTTAAATATTAATTCGACTCTTACATTAACTATCATTTGTACTCTGATTTATGAAACTCTTTTCGTGTTTTAGCTTGTTAACAATAAACATAATATATAAGATATTGGTTTATGGGTATCTCCTTTGCAATATTGACTTGTTTAATTTATACTACCGTATGTTTTTTTAACTCTCCAAGGATTATAATTTGGCGGGAGATTTTAAAGATACCATAAATAATGAAGCACAACGTTTTCAAACCACAGACGTGGAAAGGAAATTTCCATTGGATGGCTTTCTTCCAATCAAAGAACAAATTAAGGTATTTACTCTGTATACATTTTTGTTATAATTAAATTATCTTTATATAAATAGCCCTTTAAAACGGGACTGAGAAATTAATTATTTTTTTTAACCATATTTGGAAAACTTTTGAAAATGTTTAAATAAATATTAAATTTAATTATTTATACTGTAAATATATTGCATTCTATTATAAAATTTATATTTTATTTAATAAATTATTCACAAAAAACCGCTATGATATTGAAATAATATATTTTAAAGGAATAATTTATTATGAAAATATCAAAATGTATAATGGTTAATTTTTTACATAATGGTATTATTATTTATTTAATCCATCAAATTTGAAAAACAAGAAATTCCAGTTTGTTAGTTTTTCCAAAAAATAGTTAGGGAATATTTAGTAAGCTGATCAGATTTCTAAAATATTTATATATTTCTAAAAAATATCTAAAAGATTTGACAAAAAAATGTAATAATAATTTTTATTGTCTTAGTTAAAATAGAATTAAAGTGTGGTATCTATTTTTTTAAATAGCCTATTAGTGTTTTAAAAACTATTTTGTGAATCAAGCAATCTCTTAACTTGAGAGAATCAAGCACTCTAAGCACTATACACTTAGATGCCAATGTTCAAAATAGAAAGAGAAAAGAAAATTAGTATATTACTATGTAGAGGTCTCTTGTTTATCTTATGATAACACTTCCCCTCTTCCACTGACGCTGATAAACAGCCACTCTACTATTAATCTTCGAGGCAACATTGACAGCATTTCAATATACACATTTTCTTGTTTTATATTTTAGATACACATACATTTCTACATAGTCTTTTAAACTACATTATGGTAGAAAGATACCTACCGACTAATTGCTTGTGTATATGGACTGGTGGAATGCGATGTTGAGACATGTGATTTACAGATAGGAATGTAGACCAAAATTTTCTTCGAGGCAACATTGACAGCATTTCAATATACACATTTTCTTGTTTTATATTTTAGATACACATACATTTCTACGTAGTCTTTTAAACAACATTATGATAGAAAGATTCCTACAGACTAATTTCTTAGCTATATGGACTGGTGGGATGTAATGTTGAGACATGTGGTTTGCAGATAGGAATGTAGACCAAGATTTACATGCCAAGTCTGCCAAGTAAAAAATAACTTATGCCACAAGTAGACAAAATCTTTTATTTCCTTATAAATAAGTATATTAAAAGCATTTTCAGGTTCTGCTAGAGTACAAATGGTTAGTATATTAAATTAAATTATCCGCATGTTAATGGAATGTTTATAAAGTGTTTTACATGTTCCAAATGCTTACTAAGTTAACCATTTACGCATCAACCGCATATCAAATGATTCTATTTTTGTAAAGGTTTTAGAAGCAATGCCTTGTCGTGTAGATGTAGAGAACAAAAGTTTTACGTTTTGTAAAATTGACTTTTGTGAAGTATTTTCATTAATGTTTACATGAGGAGGATTTGACCTTTCTGTGGTAATTCATGGAGTTGTTACCACAACTCAATATTCCGTTGATAAAAATATTTGTACGAAAGTTAGTATTAGAAATGTGTTTATCTGCTTGTTTATTTCCTTACCTTTTTTTATTATCCTCTTTAAAGATACAAACTCACAAATATAAAATTATTTTTAAACTATCTTTTTGTGTGTTGAAATTCACTATTTCTCCTGCTTTCCCTATTTTTTTCAAACCCTATAATCTCCTTGTATCTTTCTGGTTTTTTCAAGTACTTACCTACCCTGGTCCTAACAAACTTGCAGATACATCTTATTAAAGTTTAATAATTATTACGAGTTGTATTGTTTTTCTGTATTTTCACTGCAAACACTTTAAAAATATTCCCAGAAGTAAATCTTGGTCTTAGGGTGTTCACTCAACAGGATCACGTCGACCTATACAATACCTTAGATCACCATAGGATGGTAACATTTCACACGTTTAAAAACCTTGGAAAACTTTTAGTCTTCATTCTTTATTGCACGTACAACGTTTTATTCAAGTTATGATTATGCTGCAATATTTTCCTCAGGTCTCATTATTTAGGAGCTCCAAGTACCAAGCTACATTACTTAACCCTGTACAGTTGTTTTACATTTAAAAAACTTGTAGTATACGCACACACACATACACACACACACACACTCACTCACAAATCTTAAATGTAATCTTTACTTTTTACTGATGCAATCACTTTACACAATATATACTGCCCATTTAGTTTGTCTTTAATGAGAAATGTTTATTTGTGCTGTATCTGCAGGATGAGTCTGACACCTCAAACTCTGTTGATGAAATTGTGAAGACTGAAATTAAGTTAAATGAATCCTCTTTCGGAATTATGGACTCGAACATAGACCACTTCACCCCGGTGAACAAACCTGAGGTAGTCAGTTATAATTTTAACTTTTTTTTTACTACCTTATTTTAATACTTGTCGTGCTATATGCTTATGTACTACTTACGCTGTGTCTTTTAGTATTAGGAATGTTATATTTAAAGAAAGCGTACTTGCATTGGCATTGAAACACATTTTTGGAAATCCACCTACGGTACACTCAACCAAGATTAGAACCTCGATGTCCTCGTCATCGGTATTCTAGTCTACTTCGAGAGTTTAATTTTATAAGTTCAATTTAAAATACAATACTTTAACAATTTAGAATCAATGTTGCAGTGTCGGCCGCCATAGACCGTAGATATGTTTCAGAAGTAATAATAAAATAGTTGATGTTATGTATATAGTTTGTTGTTAGCGTTACAAAAAACACTAAGATCCCGTGACGTCTGAGTGGACTTGACGGATGATGACTTCTAGCCTACGTATGCTAGGAGGTCTTGACTCTCACGAGTCTCACCATTAACTTAATTGCTGTTCAACTCAGGCAAACTATCTATCACAGACCTTAGCGCTACAGTTGTTTATGCCCGCCACCAAACTCACACGTCACATCGTAAAAAAGTAATTATTTATAAGTTAACAATCAAAATATCCGAGCCCCTTGAACACAGCTTTATATGGAGATCTTACCAATTTAATTTGACCATTTGATTTAATGGTGGACAGTGATAGCACTTTGAAATAGATAAAATACAACAACACAAGTTAAAATATAGAAGTATAACTACTTCTGGTATATAAACCTATTCATTTTATGGTTCTGTTTTAGTAAATAATTGAAATCACAAATAAGTTTATATAAAAATTGTTGTTATATATTTCTATTTTAAGGTAACCATTTTATTAGGTAAAATCATTTCTTTTCATTGTTAAGTTTGTAAAATGGTCACTGTAATTGTAATTACAAGATAAATAACCACACACACATACAAAATGTAAATTAATGACCGTACATAAGTGCCCGTTTAGACATTACCTGTGGTATCACTATGGAGCATTTGGGCGCTAAACCAAAGGCCAAACAGTTCAGGGTTGTGTTTATCTCTCATTTGTCATCAAATTGAAGATATTTGAAGACCTACCTCAGGGGAGTCGTTAGCTGACGCGCTAGTTTCGTGCTCAGCTTAACTTACGATGACGTGAAAATATAGGTAATTATATTTCGATTGGATAACCTGGCGGTGGTCTTTCTTAAATAGTATTCCACTCCCCCGACAAAAATTTGGGTCACTTTATCTAAATTCAACCGTCCTATTTCCAAGCACATTAGTGTAATTAGTACTTCGGCGTTTAGCCTCACCATCTATTATCATGTGTGCCTATAATTTAATTTCATTCAATTTAATATATATTTTTTTAATATTTAATCAAATTTAACTATTGCATGTAATTTTGTTGGCAGATTAAACTGGAACAAGATCATTCTACTATGTCGAGTGAAATATTACAGTCTAACACACTCGCGCAAACAAGCTCCGCTTTTAATTTGAGTATTGGGTGTATTAATGAGAGTCAAGATTTATCTCTTAATGCTCTACACAATAAAGCAGAGCACAGGAAACTTTTACCGAAAATATTATGCCATGAAGTAAAAGAAAATATTACATTAGAATATAAAAAATCATTTTTTAATACCGATAGATCAAATTATGGTAAAGAACATCAAGATGCGTTTAATGAACGTGTATATAAAATACAAGCTTGCTTAGATAGTCATTTAACAGTTGAAGAATTTAATGATAATATAGAAATCAATGAGATATCAAGTAGACATCTTAAACCAGAAGGGTTCTCTGTCTCATTTGAAGCAACTGAGACAAAATGTAATTTGAAAAATTATAATAAGAAAGGAGGAAATTGTATTGCACTTGGAGGAGGAAAGAAATGTAAAACTATAAATTGTAGTAAGTATGCTCTGAAAGGAGGAAATTGTTTTGAACATGGAGGGGGATATAAATGTAATACAGAAAATTGTATTAAGAAAGCTTATTTAGGTGGTTTTTGTAAAGCACATGGAGGTGGAAAGAAATGTAAAACTGAAAATTGTGTAAAGAAAGCTAAGGTAGGTGGACATTGTATTGCACACGGAGGGGGTAGTAAGTGTAAATCTGAAAATTGTACTAAGAAATCTCAACTAGGTGGTTTTTGTATAGCACATGGAGGGGGAAAGAAATGTAAATCTGAGAATTGTACTAAAAAAGCTCAACTAGGTGGTGTTTGTAAAGAACATGGAGGGGGAAGGAAATGTAAATCTGAGAATTGTATTAAGTTAGCTCTACTGGGTGGTGTTTGTAAAGAACATGGAGGTGGAAGGAAATGTAAATCTGAAAATTGTATTAAGTTAGCTCAACTAGGTGGTGTTTGTAAAGAACATGGAGGGGGAAGGAAATGTAAATCTGAAAATTGTATTAAGTTAGCTCAACTGGGTGGTGTTTGTAAAGAACATGGAGGGGGAAGGAAATGTAAATCTGAAAATTGTACTAAAAAAGCTCAACTAGGTGGTTTTTGTATAGCACATGGAGGGGGAAAGAAATGTAAATCTGAGAATTGTACTAAAAAAGCTCAACTAGGTGGTGTTTGTAAAGAACATGGAGGAAAAAGAAAATGTAAAACATACAATTGTGCTAAGAGATCTCTTGTGGGAGGACATTGTTTTGCACATGGAGGTGGAAGGAAATGTCAAACTAATAATTGTACTAAGTTAGCTCTGCAAGGAGGAAATTGTTTTGCCCATGGAGGTGGGAGGAGATGTAATACAGTAAATTGTATTAAGAAAGTTTATTTAGGTGGTTTTTGTAAAGCACATGGAAGGGGAAGGAAATGTTAAAATGAAAATTGTACTATGAAGGTTATTGTAATAGGATTTTGGATTGAAGCCGGAGGCATTTGTAAAATTGAAAATTGTAATAATTCTCCAATCAAAGAATGACACTGTTTTTAATAGGTGAGAGGGGGGAATGATAAGTAATACCATAATAGTTAGAGCTCATTAATTATTACTAAGCTTGATCACAATTAAAAAAAAAAATTAAGTATGACCCAAATGTGAAAGCTAATTTTTCGTAGCTATCCTTGTTAGGTATTTGAGTTATAAACTTTTTGTAATACTTTAATCAGAATGACCATGTTATAATCTAGTAAAAACTTAACTACAATGTTTAGAGGGGAGGAGGAAATAAATAAATAATAACCACCCTTTCTACACACAACTCGAATCCAAATCTCAATATCTCCATCATAATAATGGCCTGCACTATAGGACTATCAGTGCATTTATAATGTTGTATAAAGTTTAATAATAAAGTTGGATATAGTACTGCACTTAGGACTGGATCTATAGAATATAATAAATAATATTGTGTCTAATATACCAGTCCAGTATCCTACAACACATTTTGAAAATACAATTGTCTATATTTAATCACCGCGTCTTAATATCGTTTTAATATACGCTAAAGTTTTTTAGGGATGAGTAAGATTGAATTTGGTTTATAGACTGGCAAATAATCTAACTATTAGACTTACATCCAAAATTTAAAAATCTATTGACATTTTCTTTATAAATTACAATTTATAGTAAAAATTTAATCAATTGACATATTACTTTTTCTTAGATCAAAATTTAAGAGATTAAAAATATTGTAATAATAAATGGAAAATTAAATTTAAATGGTTCCACTATTAATCCACACCGAGTTATTGACCTACTATTTCTGACAAAGTTGTAAGTAGAGAACTTGAGAGGAAGACGCTCAGCCAACAGCCAACTGTTCCAGTTTAATATCTATGTGCAAAATGGAGACCTTTTTTTCCTATCAATACCATGCTATATTATAGATTTCTGGGAGTGAAAATGGCCTTTCAGAAAACAGTTCCTACTCTGAACAAACTTTATCTTTCACTACGGTACTCATTGTACCACTGGCATACATAAAGGTGAGGGCACCGATTTAAGCTTAGGTTGGGCTTTATTATTCAAAATTCTATATAGCTGTAAGAATTAATCTAGCTGAAGATGGTAGGGGCACAACAAACTACAGCCATGGATCAACCAGTCACACTCGCTATGTATATATTTATACGTTAAGTCATGCAATCGAAAGCTGTCAATTTTGATAGATATTATCATTAATTATATAAAATATTAATAATAATATTAAAATGTTATCAAGTTTGACCTCATAAAATATATTTTATGAAACTATCTTCATGCTAGAATATTAATTTATATCCTCTAATTATATGTCTCAGAGATACAAAGTAAAAGGAGGAGAGTGACATTACAAACATTTTCCACGAAAAAAATATATTGCAAACCTCACGAGAACCCAAAGAATAACTTTATTTTTAAAATAATAATTTAAATACGACAGAGATCTCTTTGAACCATAATCTAAAGTTTATTAGAAAGGTCTCAAAATTGTCTAACAGATGGCAGAAATAGCTCAGTCTTAGTTTACGTATATTGTACTTTCTTCTCCTTTCCTTGTACTCTTCAAATTATTTGAAAAATGTCAATACATTATTATCATTACTACCCCTTTTCGATACCAGAACTAATTGTTTGCTTGATACTCATAGAAACCATGATTTGGTCTTAATTACGTATTTTCTAGTGAGACTGACTGTAATGTTATGTCCTCCTCTGATAACCTGATTGCAAGTCGCTGATCCGAAGAAAACACTCAACAAAAACTTAAGATAAATTAACATAATTACATCTTGGTTTTTAGTGACTTAGTTAATATACTGTGCAGGGGAAAAAAAAAATTATAATGTAAGCTTTGTTTATTTATTGTTACTAGACAAGAACACAATTGAAAGAAGATACGAAGAAATATCATTATATTTTCGTGCACAATCATAATCAACTTTTTC
>CABFOW010009721.1:0-12891 GCA_902141385.1 Timema californicum
AAATTTATGCCGGGACCGGGGATTGAACCCCGGCCACCAGCATAGAAGTCTGACACCTTACCCCTAGACCGCCAGGTCACCATTTTAAATTAACTAATAGAGGGCCTACTAGTCCGACACCTCAGCTCAGCCCGTAGCGTGTATGTCTATTGAGCTAAGGGTCCCGGATTTGATTCCCGTCATGGCCGAAAAATGTATCGTTGGGGAAATATGGGCTTAACCTTTCACAGTGATGGATTAGTGGCTGGGGGCTTGATGTTGGGTCTGTTCTAAATTTAAGTAAATCTATAAGTCGTCCAGTCAGTTAGAAAAGTGTTCATTAAATACCTCAAATAAATGAAAAAATAAACCCATACAAATTGTATAAAAGAGTTTAACTAAACGCAATAATGTCTGAATATTATATAAAAATGTTTACATTAAAGTATTATATTGTAATGGAGAAAGGAACGTTCATATTCTCGAAGATAGCTACAAGTTATGAGGTCGCAATAACCGCTCTTTATGTTGCATGGAAACGGCTGATGTTGCTATCATCCAAAAACAGACACAACTTTACTTCTCCGATCAAAAAGAAAGACATTATGTTAGATTTCATTCAAACCGGGATATTGTAATATGTTTTTCCTTTCTTATTTCAGTGAACGTGAAAACGGCACTTATGTGATCCAGTTAAATTTATTGGAGGTTAGACACAGCTGACTTATGTCTTAAAACAACGGAGGGGACGGTTTTGAAGTACTCTGTAGTTTATCTTAATTTTATTAGTTCTGGAGTTAAGGCACTTCCGCTTACTACCGCAGTATGTATATAAAAAACCGCTCCTGAATCCAGACCAAACCGCACCTCGTAAAAACATCCCAACTCCTTCAAACTAACATAAGAGGCTAGAAGGAGAACAACACGACCCGGCTAATAATAAAAATAACAGGAAACTGCCGCGTTTCTTCCCCTTACCCTTCACTTGAAGATCGTGAAGCGTGAAGTAAGGGAAGCCGGGACAGGACCTGGGGGAGTGCTTGCTTGCTTCTTGCTTCGCCCCGTCAAGTATCAGCAGCGGTTCAGGGTCGTCCTGTGTGTTAGAGAGGATTACATACAAGTCGGCATTCTGTCTGGGTTCTTCTCTACTGGTATGACACCCACCTCACCTGTCGTTTATTACGCGCTACCACGACGCCTATTTCTTTGACATATCCGTCACGTTTTTTGTATTTACTCGCCCTCTTTTTCCCCCATCGAACTATTATCTTATTCCTTGCGCTATCTCTTTCATTTGTGTTTTCCCGTATGGGTGTGTCAGTTTTAGTTGTAACGCTGGTTCATTTGTTTCACGTGTCACTACGTTTTTTGTTGTAGGCCTATTTCTCTCTTTCCTACCAACACGTGGTGTATATTTTCATCCGTCACTTTGGGCACTATTCGTTTGTTTCTTATTACTTTGCTTCTATTTGTATTTCTGTTACTGTTACGTCATTATTTTCCTAATTATCTATTTTAATTAGAGTATATTAATTTTTACTCTTCTCTTTTACCCATATTTCCAGTTCTGTTTCGTTATTCTTAGGACTTTTTAGCCACGGTACTCATTAAATCTCCCCTTAATTCTCTCAGTCTATAGATAACAAAATATGGACGTTGTAAAGCTATCTTCAAATTGATAGTCGTTAAATTCCTTGTTTATGTTTAAATGTATCTACATTTTCTTTTTCTCCACTCCTCAATCACTCCATTCATATTTTCTATCTCTTTCCAATGTTCATATCACAATATATATTTATTATTTATCCATATACTCATATTGTTCCTTCCCTTGACGCTTGTATTTCGTTCTGTAACTTTATTTTTTCCATTTCTTTGTAAACTAACCATCCTGAAACACACGTGCCAGTTTGCTAAGAAACCTAATAACATTCCTGTTAGAAACAAACAAACCACATCTACCTTCTTATAATTCTCAGAGTATATGGAAGAAAATGCTGCAAGTAATTCTGTATTTTTTAATAGTTATGTTTTGAAAAGAGAGCAAACAAGGACAAAGCAGAGTATCGAGAGTTATATGAGCCCATTCTCGAAACGTAATGTGTTGTTGTAAGTTAAGATGATAGTGGCGGGCTCGGGAGAGGTGTCTTGGGACATGAGAACACGGGGAGGAAAAGACATAAATTCATGAGCAGTCTTCATACATTTTATACAAACACAAAATGGCTAGGGCCGTTTTCCACCTTTGTATTCGTACAAGTGTTTTGAGAAATAGCTTTGTATATTTATCGGCACAAATAAATGGTTACGTGTAACGAGCGTCTTTAAATTAATAAACGGCAACGTGTTTGCATAATAGGCGCCCATGTGCTTGCATAGTGAATGATACGTTTAATTCAATACTCTTATGTTTGAAGGTGTGTTGTAGTGTAGTGACCTTCAATCCCCATTTCTTGATTTTTTTGATCGTTTATTTAATCAAATTTATTGTTATTGTTATTATTATTATTATTATTATTATTACTATCCCCGTTTCTTACTACCCGTTAGGATTGTACGCACTTACGCTTATGTATAATGGTAGGGTGACTCTGAGATGGAGGACCTAAAGTTTAAAGTGGGATTCGAACCACGGTGGGGGCCTGGTATTCCCCACATTCACAAGTTGTGATTAATACACGTCTTGTCAGAGGTGGAGAAAGGGTTTGGTAATCAGATAAATCTGTGCCGGGACCGAGGATTTACCCCGGACCCCCAGCACAGATGTACGACATCTTACCTCTAGACCACCAGGTCACCAAATTTATTGTTAAAGTGTGAAACAACATCTTGGCGGATTCCGAGCTCTAACATCTTCTTAATGAAAATATGTTTAGAATATATTATGGTTCATTTAGACACAAATAATCCGAGAGCGGCGTCATTGCTAGTTTCTTGCTAAAATGACTGTCCAAAGTGTACCAATAATCTCTTAAATATGTCGGAATATATTTACAAGTATCTTAGAAATGTTAATTCAATTTAAAACGATTTATTAAAATAAACAAACTTTTTTTTTTAAATAAAGAGTTATAGATTTCAACTTATAACATTTCCCAAATTTAACACAAAAACAATTATTTATTTTAAATTAAAATACGAAGAAACATTCTTGTATAAAGTTATGTTACTCATTAGTAAACAGAAAAGCGGTTGATAACGTATCGAAAGTAAACAGTACTTTTTTTAATAGAAAGAAATGGTTGCCCACTTATGATTCTACGAGCCCTGCGATCATTTCTAATGGTAGCTTGTATTTTTTAAATATTTTAAAAGGTTGATCAAAATTTAATTGATAAACTTAACAGTCTGAGACTGAAGGAACTTCGTGCACAGTCTAAATCACAATACAAATATACAAATATAAAGACAATGCGCAAGAGAAAATAGTACCAAAGGCAATAATACAAGAGGGTACCAATAGGAAATCAAGGAAAGGTAATACGCTGGCCTCATGGGTTTGAGAGAGGGGAAGAGGTGTTTCTGGCAGATTCAAAGTAGCCCAGGACTACAAAATTAATATGATGGAGCTTAGCAAATATTAATATCTACCACTGAAGCCATGTTGCTTAGACAATAGTTGGCTGTCTTTATTGACATATTTAATCGTGTAAAATAATCCTCCTCCCCCCAATACTTGTGTAGACCATTAAATATGCGACCTTAGGTTCGTTTATAAACAGCCCAAAGAAAACCCCAACTGGATGTTATTACATTTATTGCCGTCGGATATCTTCACAAAATACATATTCGGGACACTCCAGACTTACTAATTGGAACGTTTGATTAAAATTTAATTAAAAAAGTGTTGAATTGAATTCATTTATTTCGGTAAGGCAGCAGTGGTAGACCAAATAAAACCAGCCCACCGGGGTCCCAGCGGCCCAGTCCACTTTTAGGGGCGGTATCAGATATGGTCCGGACATTCCTTTGAATTGCCATTTTCTATTTGTGTTTTGTTTTTTGTGCGTTTTAATATTTCTTTCCTGCTATCTTCTTTATTAATTTATGATTCCCTAATTTATTTTAATTTAATATTTACATACATGTACAGGTATATAAAGAACTATGCGATCAATATGTTTGTTTTACGCATATAATAAGCTAGTTTTTAATCATCATATTAATAGTACACAAGTATAATAACTATGGACATGTTTTATTATCAGGGGGTTAAGTGTAAGAAAAGGCGCTGGCCTTCAAAACTCCATGGCACGAGCCCAGCAAGAGAGCTATTTAGAACTCCACCATGTGGTCCCGTGGTCTAGTGGTCAGTGCACTTGGCTACGAATCTAGGTGTCCCAGGCTAGATTCCCGGCTGGTACCTTGGCTATCTTTCTCTTGAGGGGAATTCTCCCAACAGTCACCATCGGTTGTTAAATTAGTCTTAAGACTCCCACCGGCTCACACCTATTCAGTATCATCACATCATCTCGTTGTGGGTAGGTGTAGACAACCTCAAAGGTACCAGCGCGGCTAGTAGTCTGCGTACAAGCGACCAAACTGGATGCCATGTTTCTCACGGTAAGTAATGCCCTACAATAAAAATAGATAGAACTTAACCCAAATAAAGATATATTATTATTTTAACGCGTCTTATTAACCCTTCAGGTTATACGTATATGCACTAATTACTCTAACGTGTTAGGTATGAGGAAGGTGGAATTTAAAGAAAGTGTACTCGCATTTGTGTGGAGGAAGAACGGAAAACTATTTTTATGATCAACTATTTCAGTAGGCCTACACCCGACATTAAGTAGAGTTCCAATCTCCCTATCATTGGCAGCCAGTCCAATATTGTGAGAGCGACGCCTTAGACCAGGGGTAGACAGCAATTGGTCTATCGCGTAACAAAACTACATCATCAATAAAAGATGATCTCTGAGCCTTCAAAGGTTGATGAGTAACAAAAAGAACTTTGATCAATCATAGCTTAATAAGGACGGGACTTACGTAGATATCCTGATTATGGAAAGTAAAATTATTGGATTACTATAGATAAAAAGTTGTACTTTGATATTAAGACTCTGTAAATAAAATTATTTTTCTGCTAAAATGGTATGAAAATCAAATACAACTAAAGTGGTATTGCTCTTATTGAAATAAAGAAAAATGTATCATTCCTAAATTTTAAATATTTGCCTTAGGTCCTCCCACTGAGCTGCCAGGAGGTGTCTCGTGCTCGGGGCGATTCTTTACTCATATTTTAAGGCACAGTCTGTGATGGTCGTTCGAAAATCGTCAGCTACATATAAGTGATCAATTAAGATCACGAACAATCAGATAACGCAGCCACCTTCAACTCGGGAGGGCTTTATGCTGCAAATAGTACAATAAAAACTGTACGAATGCACATTGGCGTGCTTAGCCAAATCCCGGGTTTGATTCCCGTGTTCAGGTGTCATTTTTCAATGTAGAAAACACGATATTCAGATACAGCTATAATTAGTAAATATAATAGATTGGACCAATCCTGAATAGTTCAAAGGTGGAGCAATATAACGCTAAGCCAAGGATACGAGTCACGTGTTAAAATGCAATTACTAAACACATTTTACATAATTAACACATTTAATCAAAACCGTCCCTAAGTGCATTCTACAAACTGAATATAGGTTATAGATACTACAGTTGTTTGAAATAGGCCTACACGAAATAAAATCACTACAAAGATTTGGACCACGAGAAAAGACAGTTCTACCAATTTGTGCATCTTAAGATTTGAACATTTATCGTGATTTAAGCGCCAGCTATACCAAACAAATAACTTATTTAGTTAGATGATTTTTTGACCGTGTGAAATTTGCTATTTGGTGATTTAATGCATTCGTTTACACTTGTAATGATATGGAATTATACATCTCAATAATTTATTATTCACATGTTTATTCAAAATTAAGATATTTTTCGAGGCATGGCGACATCTTTATACGTCTCTGTTTGAAAAGACAACGCAGTTTTGTGGACAGAAACGCACTTTGATGACCACACCCTTTTTCTTTTAGGAAGCTTCGAGAAGGAAATATCGCTTGATATACCCCTTCAGGGTACGCATCTCTTCACTTTGCTTCCTGACGAGGAGCCGTGTAGGTAGAGTCTATAACATATTAATCTGTGTTCTAAATTTCACGTGTCGGGAATTATCATGCATTTAACGTAATAGTCAGGCTTTTATTAAAAATCTACAACGTGTGAAATATCTAGAAAAAAACTGTTTATCTACTTAAAATTAAAATAGCTATAAAATACCAGAACTTTTAATTTATAAAATAAGCCATCATCCCTTTTTAATTATTATAATACAGAACAGCAAACTTGAACCCAATTCAATCGTTATATCAAATGTCACCCTAATGGTGTCGTACAAAAATTAATATATCAGAGTAGATCTTTAAAGGTTACACACTAGGGTTGTTAAGGGTGTTTTCAGGATAAGAATTCAGTTTAATTGTGTACGTATGGTTAGCACGACTGTTTTTGTATATGCCATTTGAGCAGATACATTTTAAATTAAGGGAAAAATCTTGGTCAAATTCCGCGATGACAATGACCAATATCCAAGTACTATCGAGATTACTATGTATAAAAAATTATACTAAACGTATATACGGAGCTTATATTATAGTTTACCCACCTCGGTTGCGTAATTAGCTAACGCGCTAGTTTCATGTTGAGCTAGATTTCTAAGGACGGAGAGATTGAGGTTCGAATCTCTCTTGGGTGAACTCGGGATTTTTTTACGAAATTATTTTCCAATATTCCTCCACGCAAATGCGGGTTAACTTCCTTTATATTCAACCCTCCCAATTCCTAACCCATTAACGCAATTAATACTTAAGCGTATACAACCAGTACGGGTAGTAAGACGCGGTGCTAAGTATTATATTATAATTTATATTGGCGCCAAGATAATTGTAGTAAAAGCCTGTAAAAATATGGATCTTCATCCGCTTTGCCTGCCACCCCAACTTAATTGTTGTGTAAAACTAGACAACAACATCTTTGCTATACATTCGAGCACGCCCTAAGAGGAGAAACGCTCCTGCTTGGAGACCGCCTTCCAGAGGGAGGAGGTGGGAGGAGATTATACTGGGCGAGTTAACTGTGGAGGTTTAGTCTCAGTTACAACGGCGGTGTGGCATGAGAGAAGGGGGAAGATTGTAATACCGGGGGATTACTGGATGGGGACATCTTGCCCGAGACAACAGCAGGAGAGGTAGAGTGTCGCGGTTACAGCCCCTCTACCCTCAAAACGGCCCCTCCTTAATTACAGAGGTCAATAACATGTTCCGGTTGAGAGGCATGGTCGAGGAGGCGCTACTTGGTTCCTCTGTACATCTACAAATCCGTTCATGGTTATTCCTACTCTAACCGAGGTGCGTCCCCGACCCCCTTTTTTCGTTTGATCATTGTAACATTCGTGATGGTTATCGTGAATGGATGAAAATTAAACTCTGACATTTGCGCCATTCTGGCACTTTGACATAATAGGAAGAGGTTTTATCACAATAGAATATAGCAATAAAATGTACGCCTATAGAAATATTTTTTTTAAATTATGGAAACTGTTTAAGAAAATTATCATGGAAGCTCTTTTTTTCGAAATAATATTCAAAATTTAATTTTACCTCAATATTTCACTAGAAAACATTAAATACTTTTTTTTGTTCCAAAAGAGAATATTCTGATAGCCCAGTCATTATACGTTAAAAATGAATTTTAAAAAATCATACAATTAAGAGAATTTGTAGCCATAAAGATTGCTAAGCATCTAATTATATTCATTTTGTGTCCTGCCAAATTTTTTATTTGGCCAACCCTGGCGGAACAAAATGGGGTCGATAATCCGAATAAGTCCACCATAAAAAACAATTGTGAGCAGAAAAGAAGAGCTTATAAGAGAAGAGAACCTCTGCTAACATAAAAATTAATGCGAGCTCTTGGACAGCAAGACAGACCAATTTTCTGGTGAACCGCAACAAGAGACAACTCATAGATATTATATCAAGCCACTGCCAAGAATAAAACAGTGAAATGTATCAAGCTGAACCTGATGAAGACTGTCTCATTGTATCAACAGCCATTGATAAAGCATGAGCTGGATTGAATGTCATTGTAGTTGGCCAGGATACTGATCTAATTGTTCTTCTTACTTCAAAGGCACCCATCCATATTTGACAAAGTCTTCTTCATCATCCGGCTTCAAGGCAAACATACCTTGTTTAACATTCCTTGACAAAAGGCTGTTCTGGGTGAGATCTGCAATGCTCTTTTTTTTGCACATGTAGTAAGTATCTGGATGTGACACAACTTCAGGTCCCTACAATCAAGGCAAAGTGAAAGCTATTGCTATCCTTCAGAAAGATCCAGAGCTGAGGTCAAATGTAACAGTTTTCAATCGCTTTCAGCCTCAAAAGAAGAGCTGCGAGAGATAAATCTTTACTCCACTTGTACGGTTACAAGAAGAGTGAAAACCTCGATGAACCGTGGTACTGAAGGTACAACAATATTGCATCCAAACAGCAAGTAAATCGGGCTTTCAATCTTGAAGCACTTCCATCAAACAGTGATGAGGCTTCACAGCACTCTTACCGTGTATACTTGCAAGTGCAACACTGGAATGGAAATATGGGTGAGCCAATCATGGATGTGGGCTAACAAAAATTATGAGCTGGTTCCGATGATTTCCTCAAAAAAGCCAGCACCACTCGAGTTATTAAAGCGAGTAGCCTGTACTTGAAAAGGATCATGCTCAACAACCACTGTGAAGGCGTGATGGTAGTACTGCGATGCTCGCCAATGTGTGCCATGTGTCAAGGATTGTCTTGTGAAAACAGAACAGAAGTTTTTGATGATGATTCTGAAGATTACCTTGATGAGACAATATAAAAAATAATTTGCCAATAACTGCCATATAACCTGTAGGGAAATACAATGAACATATGCTTCACCCATGTGCTTTACCATAGTTTAAATTTTGAGTGAAATTTAAGTATATTTTCTGTCAGTAAAGAAATTGTTATATTACTCAACATTCTACTCTCCATAATTTATTATTTACAAAATTTCGTTTCAATCACTCGCTATCAACATACCAGACCCCCAATGACAACGTCCATGACATTATCCATGTGGGACAAAAGTTCGAGGCCATTTTAAAAGCCTCTAGGGTTGGCCAATCAAAAAAATGGTTAAGATCAAAAATGTAGGTAATTAGACTGTTGGCATTTAAAAAAAAAATTGAAATTTTATTTAGTAAATGGATGGTTTTAATAGATAGGCTAAGGTTAAAAGAAAATTTTGGCCAACATTTTACAATATTTCGGCTTGAGCACAACTACTTTTGGGGGGGAATTCATAAAATTTCAATCAGAAGGCTAGAGAGAATAGCTATGTCTACTAATTCCCTTGCTTGTATGGATTCTTTTTAAATATATAAAATGACTGGTCTATGAATTTTCTTGAATATATTAGTAGGTTGAGGATGGTAAGAAAATAAGCACCTGTACAATTAGTTGTATGTGAAACACAAGGGTTATTAGCGATTTAATCTCAGGGGTAGGAATTAAAGTAGGAACTTCAGCCTTATTAGCATAAAAAAGGCACACGAAAGTTAGTCAATATCGCATTTAGAAAAATACCCTTAAAGCATCTATCCGGGATTCAATCTACGACCTTTACGCCCACTGCGAACAAGTGCTATGCGAGGCTTAACATCTGAGATCGCTCGTCCACCGCTACTGGTGACAACTTAAATAATGTTTTAGATACTTTGACACTGTGTCACAATCCTGAAAATATTGAAGTGACAATTTATCGTCAATGTAACCATCTATAGACCTATAAAAATCAAACATCTATTTTATGTTTTTAATTTTTAATAGATACTAATGAAAAATCTAGAATTTTAGTGTTGAGTTAAGATTAGTATGAATAATAAGAACCATTAAGTAATTATTTAAATCAATAAATAATGATTATTCTATAGAAATGTAATAAAAGTTGTTTTTTTAATTTGTCTATATCTGTGGTTTTGTTTCTTTATATAAGAGAAGGCCAATTTATATTTGCGTATCAATTTGAGGTGAGTATTTAAATGTAATTACATTTCAAATATGCAATATAAATGTGTATTTATGGTTGTTCTAAACATATTTAATTATTTTTGGTCAAAATAAATAAAATATTGCTTCAGTACAAACATAAAGTTTAGTTTCCTTCCTATTTGATATCAACAGTTGTTGAATATCTGTCATGAGCATTGTGGTATTAGATGATAAACTTTTTAAATGGAGAGAAAAGGTTTCCATTAAATTTCAGGACACCCTTGAGAAATATTCAGGAACTGTTGATATCACCATGTGAAGAAAATTAAACTATGTTTTTACTTAGGCAATATTTTATTTATTTTTGCAAGAAAAAAGTTTTTCTGTAAAAACCGCAACATCACCGACTTTTTCTCGCGTCCCTACATCCCCACCTTAACTTATTTGGTGACACTATGGTGAAGTGTATAAAGTAGGGCCATAGTGTAGTCCTAAATTTCAGTGTAAACTGAGGGGTAATGTGTGAAGCTATCATTTTAAACGCAAAGGTCTCCCCAATCTCAAGTGAGCTTCAAGAACTCGATTAAGAAAGCTAAGGGTAACCTGCTTAGTGATGATAGTTTTAAAACAATGATTTGAAGAGCAAGAATAACCTTTAACTCAAACAAGAACCTTTTTGCACATTATAAAAGGTACTAAAACAACTTTAATACATTCATAAATCAAGTTATGTGATATGCAGCTTTCACCTTTCATAAATGATATCAATATCTTTGAAATAATACTAATAATTAGAGTTGTACAGAGGTCATTTTTTGAGTGCTAATCGAAGCCAAACAAAGCTTGAAACATGCAAAGAAAAGTCAAAGCCAAGGGTTCTGCTGTTGTTTCGTTACACTGAACTTAGAACCAGTTTCACAGTCAGGCTTAGCACGCCTCAAGTGTGGCGCTATACTAAATACAGGGCATCTACCTAGGTTTAGTATAAGGCATCACGCTCGTGTTAGTCTGGCTTGATGATGATGGATAGATCGGTGTTCGGGTCCCGGCAGAGTCCACTGAGTTTGGTTTTCATAAATGGCTTCTCACTCTCCTTCCACGAAAATTCGGGTGGATGGATAACTTATGAAATGATTCCTTCTTCCTCCCTGCCCATTAGAGTAATTATCATATAAGTGTACAACCTGAACAGGTAGTGATATGCGGTGATAAAATAAAGTACAATATGTTTGTTCCTTCCTAGCAGAACCCTGGCAGAACACGTGTCCGAAGTCAAATAGAGGGGACGGAAGATGGAAGAACGGGAGGTCCAGGCAAGTATCGATCTCTAGGTGGAAATAGAAGGAAGGTAAAAGAAGACTTTACTCGGTGAAATCAGTTGGGAGCCCCTGAGGGGTTCGTTAGCAGAGACCGCGTGTAATCCCGGCCAAAAAGAGAAATGGCGGTCAGGGGAACGACGGACCGGTTGGGACGACAGCGGGGGATTCAAAAAGGTATTAGCATGGATGAAGCAAAATGGGAGCGTTTATTAATCTCCCTATAAAGATATGTGGCTTTCAAATGTGGATTTTAGGATTTTCAATTAATTGGTACGCTCAACTAAATGGTTATCAGAGGATTAATCTATGAGAGGAAAATATTAAGATTTATTATACTCACATTAACGCAACTAAAAGATGAAAAAACTACAGCAGAAAATATATGTGGACCCTATCGGGATTCAAGCCGGTACCTCCACATCAATGGCGACAGGATGAAAAAGTGTTTACGTGAACTGAACAAATTTTAATTTATCTGAAACTCATTTTAGGATCGAGATTTTAGCACCAACAAACGATAGTTCTATAGTAAGTATATTAATATTTGTGATATAGGCGTTTTCTATAACGAAATACTTACTTTAGGGTTGCGGTTTCCAAAGTGGGGTGCGCGTGCCCCCAGGGGTGTATGCCAGGACTTTAGGGGTACGCGAAAACATTTGAAAAGTGGCTGAAAAAGCGACAGCAGTGAAAGGCAAATGTCCAGTCAAAATTTGTGAAATTAACTTAAAGCTATGGTGAGGGGCGGTGCGGGGTTTCTTCTATATTTTATCTTTAGAAAATTATTTCAAATATTAAATATTTTTATAATTAATAATAAATTAATTAAATGTAATATATATACTTTTTATTCACCTTATTATCATATGTTCTTTTTAATCCCATTACTAGGCCATTTATTTTCATGTGTAACAAATCAATTTGAAATAACTACTACTAACCTATTAATTAAACATCTGGCTAATATAAAGGGCACAACTTATGGAAATGAGCTACTAAGGGGTACGCCAGCGTAAAAAGGTTTGGAACCGCTGCTCTGTGGCATTAGGAACTAGAAAGCTCATTACTGGACTTAAAAAAGTACACCAACTTTCCCTACCTTGAGCTAGTTCTATCCACCCCACCTCATTACACCCTATCTCTTTCAGGTTCTTTCTATGTTATCCTCTCATCTGGGTCTAGGTCTGCCCAATGGTCTCTTCCCATTGGGTTTGCCTGTCAATACCCTGAATAAGGTTCTAGAATCTCCCATTCACGCTGCATGTCCTGCCCACCGTAATATACATGTCTTGTGATAAGTACAGGGTATGTAAATTATCATTATGTAACATCCTCCAACCATCAGTAGCCTCATCCTTTTTGGACCAAATATCTTCCTTAGCACTTTGTTTTCGAACAACCTAATTTTTGTCATGTGATATAAGAGATGTTCTTTACATCATATGTTAGTTTTTGACAATAATTACGGATAATGAAGAACGTACGGGGCCGCTTGGCCATTTTCTCCC
>CABFOW010009722.1:0-12890 GCA_902141385.1 Timema californicum
TATATATATATGGATATGTTTTATATATGTATATATATATATATGGATATGTTTTATATATGTATATATATGGCGTATTCCTTGAGTATGCTAATCCTGCACCGCATAACCATGATTATATGGACTAGTTTCTAAATTCAATGTTGTTTGTGCAAACTGTGTAAATAGTAATGTTTATATTGTGAATAAATATACACGTATAATGTATTTATATATTATAACAAGATTGGTGTTTGACAGTGGGACTGGCGCACCCTCATTGTTTACCCTGGCTGCACTCCTTGTTGTCTCTGTCTCCCTCCTTGTCTAGCAGGTAGGCAGCGACCTTTACACTTGACTGGGGGATTAAAAGGTCCGGGGAGGTGTGGGGGGAGGACGGAGACACGTCTGGAGGGGTCTGGATCCTTTTTATTCTGGCCTTTTTAATTCTAGAATTGGAGGGATTCCAGACCCTTAGCTGGCACCCCCCTTATATATAAACGCTCGGTGATAGCCGTGTGATCAGCTCTTGGTTCTCGACTAATGAGTCCGGTAGTCCCCAGTGCGAGTGTGTGGACCGGTGTACTTGGTTCTCGACTAATGAGTCCGGTAGTCCCCAGTGCGAGTGTGTAGACCGGTGTGTACATTGTGTGGACCAGCGTGTTAAGTGTGTGAGCCAGAGTGACCAGCGGGCAGGTAGGCGTGTCTGCGGGTGGGTCAGCGAGTCCTGCGTTTGTGTATAGCGGGTCACCGCCGTTTATCGTGTGTGGGATAAGTGGCATTTGTTTTTATTGTGGACTATTGTGTTAATGAACATTTTTGTGACTGTTTTTAAATATTTGAATAGTTATAAGGTGTTTTATAGTTGTTAATTTGGTTATTCAATTTACTTACATCTTATGTGTTCTATTAGTTTATTAATTTACAGACTTAAGGCTTTTTTTATTTTACTTAATGACTTTTTTAGCTATAATTAATTTAGATATATAGTTAATCAGTGTGTGTATGTATGTGGTAATTTTAATAATCAAGACCTTGAATATTCCGTGGGCATTTTCATTCGTGTTTGTTCAGCAGCATACCCCAATATCTTTAAAAGAATTCGTGGTTCACACGTTCACGTGTGAACGGCCTGTGACCCTCACAAGTCACGTGCGCCCCACGTTACATTGGTGTCGGAAGTGGGATATTGGTAGTGTGTTTGCTTGATAACAACGAGAAAAATGGCCTCGGATATCCAGGGTTTAACAGCTCTTATTCAAGCCATGGCAGAACAAAACAATGACAGGCTGGACCAAATAGTGTCGCAAACTACGTCATTGAACAACAAGATGGTGGAACATACGACTTTGTTAAACGCAATGAAAGAAGAATTAAAAACAGATATTTCAACTACTGAGGGTAAATTTACGTCATTGTAGAAAGAGATGGACACCGTCAAGAACGAAATGGAAACTAGATTTGGACGACTACGAAAAGAAATGAATCAACGTTTAAGCAGCTCTCAGACTAAACGTGAGGCTAATATCATTCAACTTCCACGCATTTCCGAGCTTAGTGCCTTATAAGAATCTCGTACCGTAGTTAAACCATCTCCATGTGATGGACAAGGTACTTGCGTGAGTATCAAACACAATTTGAAATTGTGGCCAAAATCAATGGCTGGAAGATCACACAAAAAGCCCAGTATTTGGCAGCAATGCTTCGGGGGCCTGCTTTGGCGGTGTTACAGAACCTCTCTGAGCCCACCCGATTGGACTACGATTCCTTGATGTCAGCACTTGAGCTACGATTTGGTGACAAACACCTTCGGCATCTTTACCATGCCCAGTTGAAAAACAGAGTTCAAAGACCCAACGAGTCCCTGGCGGAACTGGAATCTGATGTTGAAAGATTTCACAGCTTGCCCTTGAAGGTTGTCCTCCTGATACACTTGACGTAATCGCCGTTGGTGCGTTCCTAGATGCCATTTCAGACAGTGAAGTTCAACAGACGGTCAGAGTTGCAGGTCTTCGAACTATGTGAGAGGCCTTGGCCAGAGCGTTGAAAGTGGAGTCGGCCAAAATTTCTGCAAGGGCCACGTGGTGTGTGGTACGGAACGCACGTTTGGAAGAAGGGATATGTGGGTGCCGGTGTAAGTCTCGATCAGCAACACTTCCTGGATGAACTCAAAAGTATAGTAAAATAAGTTAAATCGATTTATAAGGTTCAGAACGCTCCATGCGGCCCCAATTCTAATAAGACGACCCAACTTAAATGTTGGAACTGTAATAAAGTTGGACATCTACACTCCCAGTGTAGAGGAAAGAGGATCAGTGAGCAAAGTGACTACTGGAACAAGAATCAACCGGAAAACTACTGAAAGCTAGTTTTAAGGAGCGAAGACCAGCTGACTCCACGCAAAATGCTCCCACGGTTATCTTCAATGTGCGATCGATTGGAAGTGAAGACTACGTTCTATTGGTGGAAGGAATGTTGGATGGAAAAGCATGCTGGATGGTGGTGGACATGGGTGCCAACGTCACATTGGTCCGACCCGATTTCACCGAGCTAGTTCATCGGAAACAACGAACAGATAACACTCTTCAAGGATGTGTAATAAGGACGGTAACTGGTGATTCTGCACCAGTTTTGGCAAAGGCACAAATTAAATTTAATTTAGGAAGCAGAACATGCTGTGTAATTTGCCAACATTGAGGACGAGTGTATTCTTGGTTTGTACTTCCTGAACAAATTTTGCTGCTGTATCGATTTAGGTTTGGGAGTTATAAGAACACCTGAAATAGAGGTTGAAATTGTAT
This sequence comes from Timema californicum, assembly GCA_902141385.1. Classification (NCBI taxonomy): domain Eukaryota; kingdom Metazoa; phylum Arthropoda; class Insecta; order Phasmatodea; family Timematidae; genus Timema; species Timema californicum. Next base: position 2,781 of record CABFOW010009722.1, read on the forward strand.
CTCGGCGGTGTGTGACCTCTCCAGACAATTTCCCAGTGGTCTGTAGCGAACGACTATCCTTCCTGCGAACAGCGAAGTCCTTGTTCCAGCAAAGTGTAGGGAAAATTATGGTCGGCACTTTGGACTAGGGGAGCCAGCGAAAGGTACTAACAAGCTTCCATTAAGTGTGATAACTGCAAGAACACTTTTTTCAAACAACAATAAGAGCATCCCAGTCAGGATGATAAACCTATCTGACAGGCCATGGAGAATCAAGAAAGGAAATATCGTTGGGAGATGTTACCAAGTATCTCAGATAACGTTGAGGGATAGTTTGATCGATAAAATAACTCCTACCATAAGCGATCTACCTAAGCCCTTACAAGAGCTGGCTGAGCGCGCTTCAGAGCATCTAGACGCTTCCCAAGGAAAATGAGTAGTCCAGCTTTTAATGGAGAATAAGTCTGCGTTTTCCTGCGAACCTAGTGATTTGGGCAGAACTAACGTGATTTGCCACAAAATTGATACGGGAGATGCGTCACCTATCAAACAACCTCAAAGACGCCTACCCCTGTTTACGAGTGTTGAGGTTGAGGAAATACTAAAGGGTATGATGGAGCACGATGTGATAGAGCCAGCTCCAGAACCATGGTCATCTCCTGTAGTCCTTGTCAAAAAGGACGGCTCCACGTGGTTCTGTATAGATTACCACCACCTTAATGATGTCACAAAAAAGTACTCCTACCCCTTACCTCGAATAGACGATGCCTTGAACGCAATGGCAAGGGCCCAATGATTCACAACATTGGATATGAAGAGTGGCTTCTGGAAATGTGAGATCGATCCGGCTGACCGAGAGAAAACAGCCTTCTCAATCTACGGAAAGGGTACTTGGCAATTTAAGGTGATACCGTTTGGTCTTTTTAATGCACCGGCTACGTTTGAACGCCTCATGGAATGTATCCTGCCTCTAGACAAATGCCAAGTTTATCTTGATGATATCTTAGTAACTGTAAGTACGTTCGAATAACATTTAGAGCGCTTGAGAACCGTGCTTCCGAAGATAGCAGATGCCAATCTCAATCTCGTTCCAAAGAAGTGCAATCTATTCAGACGGAAGGTTAAAATCCTTGGACACGTAATTACTGCAAAAGGGGTGGAAACAGATTTGGAGAAGACGGAATATATCCAAAACTGGCCAAGGCCAAGGGATTGGACCGAAGTACTAAACTTCTTGGGACTATGTACCTACTTCCGTCGATTTGTACTAGGATTTGCCAACATAGCTAAGCCTCTCCACCAGCTTACGGAGACCACAGGGAGATTTAATTGGACCCCAGGATGTGATGTAGCCCTTGACACTCTAAAAATGCCTTGTCCTCACCACCGATTTTAGCATTCCCTGAAGAAGATGGTAAGTTTATATTGGACACTGATGCCAGTGACTTTGAAATCGGAGCGGTCCTTTCTCAGGTACAAAATGGCTCTGAGAGGGTAATAGAATACTTCAGTAAGGTGCTCCTGAAGCCTGAAATAAACTAATGTGTAACAAGACGTGAGTTGCTGGCAATAATCAAAGCTGTTGATCATTTTAATCACTATTTGTATGGAAGGCAATTCCTCATAAGGACCAACCATGCCGCTCTCCGCTGGTTGTTGAATTTTAAGAAACCTTAAGGACAGATGGCACGTTGGATACAAAAACTCCAGGAGTACGACTTAGTAGTCCAACATCGGGCTGGACATAGTCATGTAAACGCCGATGCGTTATCCAGAAGACCATGTGAGGAACATGGCTGCCAGCATTGCCAGCGACGAGAAGAAAACGAATTAAAAGGAGGACAACCAATTATAAGACGTACTGGATTGCAAGAGGACGTCGCAGACACTGGACGAAAATTCTGGGGCGATGAATGTCTAAGAGAAGATCAGATGAAAGATGACTCCATATGTCCATTAATAGAATGGAAATAAGGTGGATTGAAGCCAGACTGGCAGGACGTGTCAGGCCTGAGTCCAATAGTGAAGAGTTATTGGACTCAGTGGGACTCCCTAGTAATGAAAAATGGCGTCCTTTATCGAATATGGGTAAGTGCAGATGGTCTGCGCAAAATACATGTGTTGGTATTGCCAAATAATTGAGTCAAAACCGTGCTGGAAGACCTTCAAAACTCATCAGCTTGGGGGCATTATGGCATAAACAAAACACTCGAGAAAGTAAGATACCGATTCTACTGGTTGCACTGCAGGAACGACGTTGAAAGCTGGTGCCGGAAATGTGACGTTTGCTCTTAAAAGGACTAAGACTAGAGGAAGGAGCCGAATGCACCAATACAATGTAGGTGCTCCCTTCGAGAGAATAGCTTTGGATGTGATGGGCCCGCTTCCAGCGACAGAGAAAGGAAATCGATATCTACTAGTCGTGATGGACTATTTCACAAAGTGGCCAGAGGTAATACCCATCCAAAATCAGGAGGCAATTACAGTAGCCAAAGCCTTGATTGAGAATGTATTTAGCAGTTTCGTGGTGCCCCTGGAGCTACACTCCGATCAAGGACATAATTTTGAGTCTTCTGTATTCCGGGAAATGGTCAATCTTCTAGGAATAAAAAAAACAAGGACCACTCCTCTTCACCCCCAATCGGATGCGTTACACCGTGAGGTTTGGTTGGAAGGTGTGCCGCTGACGGTACAGGGATGGTTGAAAGACTGAACAGAACCCTGGAGCAATACCTGCCCATGTTCGTCTCAGTAAATGAAAATAATTGGGACAGTAGAGTTCCTTTGTTTTTGTTGTCCTATAGATCAGCTGTCCATGAAACAACTGGAGTGACCCCTGCAAATATGCCCGTTGGTCGAGAGCTTCAGTTACCTTGAGAGCTTTTATTTGGGCGTCCTGAGAATCTTGTTGAGTTAACTGATCAAGAACACACCGAACAGCTTCGCAATATTCTGGCAGAAGTACACCAGTTTGCAAGGATACGAATCAAAATTAACAGCGACCGGATGATAACACGATACGACCTCCGAGCAAACGATAGGAACTTTTCAGCTGGAGATCTGGTATGGCTATACCAACCCACAGAAGAAAAAGGGCATATCACCAAGGCTACAGAGAAAATGGGAGGGCTCATAGGAAGTAATTAACCGGATAAACGACGTGGGCATCCGTATACGACGAGGAGCAAGAGGTAAAATGAAGGTCGTGCACATTGATCGCCTTGCGGCATATCGAGGAGAAGAGTCCCGACTTAGAGATATATGTTCGGATATCTGAACAGACTTAAGGGTGGTGTGGTGTAACAGGATTGGTGTTTGACAGTGAGACTGGCGCGCTCTCGTTGTTTACCCTGGCTGCGCTCCTTGTTCTCTCTGTCTCCCTCCTTGTCTAGCAGGTAGGCAGCGACCTTCTCACTTGACTGGGGTATTAGAGGGTACGGGGAGGTCCGGGGGGAGGACGTAGACACGTCTGGAGGGGTCTGGATCCTTTTTATTCTGGCCTTTTTAATTCTAGAAGTGGAGGATTCCAGACCCTTAGCTGGCACCACCCCTAAATATACACGCTCGGTGATAGCCAGGTACTCAGTTCTTGGTTCTCGACTAATGTGTCCGGGGGTGCCCAGTGCGAGTGTTTGAACCTATACATTGTGTGGACCGGCGTGTCAAGTGTGTGTGTGTGTGTGTGTGTGTGTGTTTTCTATTAGTTGATTAATTTACAGACTTGATTAAGGCTCTTTTTATATTACTTAATGACTTGTTTAGTTATAATTAATTTAGATATATAGTTAATCAGTGTGTGTATATATGTGGTAATTTTAATAATCAAAACCTTGAATATCCCGTGGGCATTTTTATTCGTGTTTGGTCAGCAGCATACCCTAATATCTCTAAAGGAACTCGTGGTTCACACTTTCGCGTGTGAATGGCCTGTGACCCTCCCAGGTCACGTGCGCCCCACGTTACAATATTATTAATTTGTAAACTAATAGTTGTTCAAAATTCAAGAATATTGTGTTTTAAGTAAATATTCCTCCAAAAGGGACGCATATAAATAGCTTCTGGAGCATTATTAGGATTTAATAGATAATTTTAGACTCATAATTATTATTGCAACGTGAGTTGGACAATCCACCTTATTCCTCCCAACAAGTTCTGATGGATGATTGAGCCATGTAGTACTTAACTTTACCCTTTTTATATATATAACTTTCCGTATTGCTACCTGCGAGACCAATACCTTAGCTCAGTCGGCAGTTTGCCTGCCCACTGAGCTAAGGGTTTCATGTTTATTTTCCGGCATGGCCTAAATAAATATTATTGCTAAAATTTGTATTTCCCCTCTCACGGTGATGAATTAACTGCCGGGGAGCTGGGTGCTGTGTTTGTTCGAGATTTAAGTTAAGGCATGTGCTGATATAATCACTTGGCCCAGAAAGTGCATGCTAATAACCTCAAATAAATGAAAATGCTACCTGTGTATATTCTTAATTACACTCAACCAATTTAATAATGTATGTCACTCTTATACAGTCATGAGGGTGCTCATAACTCTTAGCCTTTACATTTTTACTTGAATCTCAGATTATTCAGGTATTGCGATGAACTGCAGTGTGCAGTGTGATATTCCATTACAATTTGAGTGGATGATAATCATAAGTAGTTTCACGTTTTGGTGTGTTTTGAGCATAGTTCTGGTGTACTTTTATGAAGTCAGAATACGTAATAGGCTGTAAAGGTGGATATTGAAACAAAGAGATAAATAAGTTAAAAAAGCCAAGGGGAGTTGGAAGGTGCGAAGTTTCCCAAGATAGAATTCGAGTATGGAAAAAAACATAAATGTTTGAGATCCATCGTTCTAAACAAGAGATACTCATGTTTAAATATTTTAAGGGGAAGCATCTCTTGACCTTCTTGGCCAACGGTTGTTAAGAGTCTTTGACCTCCGAATCCTCCCTGCAACTTTTTAGAGTACAGCATACCTATTAATTTTCTCGGAATTAGCCACTGATATAATATATGGACATGTTATATATCTATATAATATATGGATATGTTATATATGTATCTATATATATATAACATTTTTTTAAACTTCCTTCTATCCTATAACTAGTAAGTAAACTCCATTTTTGTTTATTTAAAACATATAGTCATTGACCAAACATACAAATACATAATGTGTACACGAAATTGTATTAGTACAAATAACCTACCTTAAGTCAAATATCCAAAACTATTAATTTTTCAAATGTTTTTTCCTTCATTCCTGAAATATTTAGTTTTTTTCTGTCATTTGTCAATTCCATAGTGTTTGAAAGCATGGTTACATTTTATCGGGTAAAAATACTCAATAAATATTTGGGGTAGTCATAAAACCGAAATATAGAAGTAGGAGGAAAATAACCTTCAAATATCAGAAAGAGGTAAATAACCTTTCAAATACCAGACAGTTTTAGTATATTTGAGAGAAAACAACAAAGCTACATTTTGTTTTGGTTAATTCAATGAAAAAAATGGCCATCAGTTGCTTTCACCATTAATGTGACATTTATTTATTATAATTATTTTCATTGAATTGGAAAAGTAAAACCGCTATTTAGTAATTTAATTTAACGCATTGGAAGGGTTAATGAGCTCAATTATTTAGGAAAAATGTTTACCACTAAACGATATTAGAGTTGAAATTAAGAAAAGAATTCATTCTGAAAATGCATGCTATTACTATTTTAGTAAATTGTTAATTTCTCACCTATTTTCAAGAAATATAAAATTAATAATATACACAAGAGTAGTTTCACCGGGTTTTCTTTACGATTGTGAAAAATTGTCTATTACTTTACATGAATAGATGCAATTTATAGTGATCGAAAAAATTATGGCCCAAGGATGGATGTAGATAATGGAGAAGGTTACATAATGATGATATAAAAACCCTATTCTCACCAGATATTGTTAAGGAATCTCGCAGGCTACGGAGGGCAGGAAATGTAGCGCGATTGAAAGAAACTAGAACCACGTGCAAGGTATTGACTGGCAAACCCAATGGGGAGAGACCATATGAGAGGATAACATTTGATTGGACCTGAAATATATATGGTGTAATGAGGTGGACTGGGTATAACTAACTCAAGAAAGTGATAGGTTTTTAATGCTATAGAGAAAGTAATTAGAAATGTATCCCATATGAAATACAAGCACTGGTACGGAAGAGGGCGTCTCTCTCAACTTCAGCTTTGCAACATAACAGCCATTGTTAAGTGAAGGAAATATTTTAATGTATTTAAAATGTTTATTTGAGGGGTAGCCCCAAATTAACCAATGATTATGCGTTTTTGGTCTCAGCAGGAAATATAGCCTAAAGACCTTACCTCAGACTTATCTGCTAACCCTTTCGAGTACTAACGGGTCGAGTGCAAGTCTAAAACCTATTTTGTGGGATGGTGGGCGAGAGGGTGAAAGGCGTGGCGTGGCTTCACAACCGACCAAAGTATCTTTCCGCACCAACAAAAACAGATGGATCACGGAAACCGTAGATGGTGCTAGCTACGGGGCAGGTCTTGCGGAAAAATCATACTTATGGAAATATCAGTTTTATAGAGAACTAGTGAAAGTGTTATGTTAATATTTTCAACGTCCTTTCTAAGATAATGTATCAATGTTTATTAAATGTTACATTTTGTTATTTTATGTTATGAAGCCGGCAGTTTTATATTGAAAAATGCCAATTTTATCGATATTCGATCACTGTTAAAATGAGGTGTGTATATAGAAAGTATAACTTAATCAACATGCTTCTATTCTTGTACAAACCATTTCCGAAAATAAAATTGTAAAACAATAAAAATTCTTGAAGGTAACCGTTTGTTACCATGGTTCTGCATTTCCACGCCAAATGAAAAGGGCCAATCACCTTAACAGGGATGTCCAGCAACCTGAAAAATAGGGAAATGCTAATGAATTTGTTTGGTCAGGGTAGAGATATAGTAAAGTTTGGGAACTTTATAACAAATATGAATTATTTAAATATTAACAAAAAAATACACATTATTTTACAAATAGCAGAATTACCTAGCGTGTACTGGCGTAATCACACATTGCATTGCGTAGTTATCCCAGGCACTGTATTTCTTTGCTTCAAACAAACAGAAAAAAATATGCATTTTATTTCTCATAGCCCAGTTTTTAATAAATTTTAAAAAATATACTCTAAAATGTAAAGTTTCAGCTTTAAGGTGCACACTTTCTTAAAAAAAGGGCTAATAATTTTAAATTTTAGCCCTCTTAGTCCTTGTTCCAGCTACTTTTTTAGGTAAAAATAGGGGAATTGGTGAAATGTCTTGGACATGATTATTGAATCGTATGTAACACAAAAGCAGATGATAGCCATCCGGGAATCGTGGCTATCCAATATGGCAATGGCGGCCATTCAAAATGGCAACCAGAGTGCAATTTTTAAAGTTTAATATCTCAAGAATGTCGTGTTTGATTTTTTAAACCCATATTTTCTTTATACTACATTTTATAATTATCATGTTTCATGTATCTATTTTCTTTTCTCAAAAAATTAGGAAAACATAAATTTTTGCAATTTTCTCTCTTATATCTTGGCTTGTAGCTCGAAAAGTGCTCAAAATTTGAAATTATTTGTCCTATAATGAAATAATCCTTGATATATGAGCTTTCTAACAGTACCATATAAAGTCCGCTTGCAATTAATAATAATTGGATAGCCACCCAGAAACCTCTGGGATTGTGGGCAACCCAGTACTATAATAGCCTACCTATTCTTACCGAACTTCCAGTAATTTTTTGTGGACATGTTTTTAAATAAATAAATGAAATTTACAGAATACATGGGCCATAAAGGTTAGGAAAGCATGTGATAACCATCTATAAATATCCGCTTTCTAATGTGGCGGCCATTCACAATAGCAGACCCAGACAAAAAATGTCAAGGCTGAACCTAATTATAACAATATAGTATTAGCTAGGTATATTTTGTTTGTTAAATTGACTGTTTAGCTAAAACTAGTGGAAAGATAAAATCTAGAAATATTTCATACATACATCTTGAAGTTTTAATTGGAATTGGTTAACTAGTGAGAGAAAAAAAAGATCGATACACAAATAAAACTCATGTAACTTTAAGGTTTAACTAAACCGAAGCTAGCCTGTAGCTCTAATACTTCTAATAACAAATGGTACATAAAATAAGTTTTTAGGATAATGTTCCTTCGTTATTAACACACTGCCATTATTGCTAATTTTAATACTAGTAATGTTTTTAAAATTATTTCTTACAATAGTGTGTTTAGTATTAATTTAACAATTTTATGGAATGTACGTACAAGAAAATTATTATATTTAACATTAAACTTTAAATAACTTGACTATTGCATCTATTTCTACTTATATAATATATATCAATTTATATATTACTATCATCAGAAGAGTCACTAGACTATTCATAATTATCACTCCGCCGATAGTTAAAGTTCTCTGCTGTATTTGTTGCTTCTTGCAACCTTTGCACTAACAGCTTGTAGAGCAATCAAGTTTATTCACTATGCAAGATCAAGTAGGCAGGGAGTTCACATTTCCTTCTTAAATAATACGTTTTTTAACAATACTTTTCGACTATACCAGATCTCGTTGAACATGGCTGGATGAAAGACGAGGAGGCAAAAATATGCATCCATTGGATGACCGTAGCTGCTGCACCCAACATTTTACAAAGGCCTTTAAGCTGTATTAATTATCGATATAGCTTGCCTTTTCCATCACATACTTCTTGGTTTTTAATTTGGCTTTAATTTTAAGGCCTACCCAACCTACAAGGTTGAGTCAGTACTGGTCGAGATCTGCCAACTTACTGAGCATTGTGTCTGGACTTTGGAGGTCAAACTTGTTTTTATTAGAAGACCTCAAGCTGGCACTGTGAGGTGCCGAGCTTGGCAATGGATAAGAAAGAGATACTAGGAGTTTGGCAGATTTTTTCTAAACACACGTGAAGGGACAATAAAAGGCAAATCCACACTTTGAAAATCCGGTCTGTCTGCAAGGCTTATAGCATCCCATTTTAAATGTGCCCTTTTCCACGCAAACTATTTATGACTGCTATTAATAAAGCTCTTTACTTACTTACTCTCTGACATTAAGAACTCTAAATTTCATTGCTGCACTTAGAAAAGAACGCAATATATCCCTATCTTATGCTAGTTCTATCCAGCCGCCTCCTTACACCGCATCTCTTTCATTTATATGAGTGGAAAACTGTTATAACAAAAGAATGATTTTGTGTTTCTGGGCAGAATGCTCTGAAAAATTGAAGTATAGATGATTAAATCAACAGACGGGTGAATCTATCTCGGAGAGTAGTTGAATGTATGCGGACTATTGCAAAGAATGAAGAAGTATTGAAAAAGGCAAATGTGGCAGTATATAAAAGTGTGTTAACGCCAACATTGTTTTAAGTATGTGAAGCGTGCGTTTGTCAGGAGAAACCCAAGAGCAAGGTGAATGTGTTTGTGGAAAAACTCGTATGGACAGAGTCAGTAATGAATGGGTGCTGAAGAACTGCTGTTTGAAATGGAATCCAAAAGGTAAATGTGGAAGAAGCGTCTTAAAAGTTGGGTTGATCATGTTAAGATAATAAATTGGGATTCGAGTGACGAAGAAAATATCTAAAGGTAGAGTGTGTGGATCAAAAAGTAAGAGGTAGTCCATGTAAGATAAGGTTAAATTTGTTAGACGAATGTGTGAAAAAGAGAAACATGAGCTTTAAGAATAAAAGAGCTTGTATGACTCGGGTGTATGGATGTTGTTAAAGCGAAGGGAGCATGCAAGGATAAGGAAATAAATAAATAAATAAATAAACATAAACAGTTTCTTGCCTACCCCGTAAGGTAACGGCGTGAATGGGTATGTATATTTCAGGTCCACTCTAATGTTATCCTCTTATCTGCTTCTATATCTTGTAAAAGTCTTACCCGTTTTTTCATCTGCGGTTGAGAACTAGTCCCACGTTGTTGCGCCAATTGTAAGAGACCGAATCTGGAGGCCCCACATTGGAACGCCAATTGTAAAAGCCTTAAATACTGCCCCTCGTTGAGTACGCCAATTGTAAAACAT
>CABFOW010009723.1:0-12888 GCA_902141385.1 Timema californicum
GGAAACCAGCCCCTATTATGCAAATGCGGGCCATAATCGACATCACCTTTTCTACCCCCTCACCCCTCCCCTCAGGAGCCCTCCACACTGTCACAGAATCGACACTATCCTCGCTCCACCCTCACCCCTCCCCATCCCACCATCACAGGGAAAAACAGACCCCCGCTGATTATGCTAATGCGCCCCAGAACCAACACTTTAACCCTACTCCCGACCGCCGTAGGTGAAAGGCTTGCTCAAACATATGTGCCTCTAGAAGCTATTTGGAACATCTTTAAATGATTACTATGGCAGAAACTTACTTGACGCACTTCCCCTAAAATGCCAGGAATTCTCATAGAGCACTGTAAATTTCATCAGAATTTATTAATTAATAGTATGAAAAAAGTGTTAACATAAGATTGATATAAAATCAATTAGTTAACCTGGAATTGCAAAGTGTAAAACTTTACTAAAACACATTTTTAATATTTTTCCACGAAAAGCAATGCCAGAACGACGTTCCCCCTCATTCCCGCTCCACATCACCCCTGATTAAAAAGTACATATATATTTGTTTATAGCTTAAAAATGATAATTTGATATATAAAAAAATAATTTTACATTTAATAGTAATACAACTTAAAATGATAGGTTAATACAAGTCTCAAATAGTTATGAAGAAATGATAAAAATTTGAAAATCTCCACTATGTTAAATACCGTCAAAGTCATGTTCATGAGAAAATGTAAATGTCCATCTTGTTTATGATGATAAACTGTGTTTAGATATAAAATGTAATCAAAAATATTAGAGCAAATTTCGAGAAAATAGATTTATTCTCTTTTTGCCTTTCAATAAACTAGCCTTAAATTTAGGGTTAGATATCTAATTCCAAAAAACCCTCGGTGGGTAGGAGGGAGGCCTTATATAAATCCCAGATAAAAAGTTTTAGTCCAAACGGTAAATAGTTTCGGTTCTAGCCCAAACTAAGTTACAAACAGTCAGATGGGGTTGCGGAAACAACTTTTTTTTTGTTTCACGGGGCTATGAAACGTCGACATTTATCAAAATCTTGATTTTGAATTTTTGACGATCACAATATTTTAACTCCAAGGTGTCGAGACAAAGTAAATATTAGTTTACAAAGTTTAGTTACCCACAGCCGTTGCTTGCCATTGGTTTGATCGCCATTGATGGGGAAGTCAAGTTTCGAATCTCATCTAAGTGAACTGAATATGGTTTTCCCGTTATATATATAACTTTAACGGTTTTCAACAAGGGATTTATCACTCTGGTTTTCTCATCTTTGCTCCATGCAAATGCGGGTTTACTTCATCTTAGCCAACTTCCTCATCTCTACCCAATCAGATTAAGCCATTAATATCCTGTGTTCTGAACGTAGCAATAAAAAAGAAATGACTTGGTTTTGGATGGGTTATAATCATATTATAATAATAAATTAATGATTTTAAATGGAAACATGGTTTAGCGAGCTTTATTTAATTTTGGATTATTTTTGTTAGATCATGGAATACAAAGTTCTTGTTAGCGTGATGTTCGAACAAAGCTAACAGTAGGGCCTATTTGTAAAGTGAAGTAGGTGTACAGTAAGTAAATTGTATTTAATTGAAATAAAATTTTAAAAATTGCAACTTTTCGCCGGCTTTGGACACATATTTCTAGCTCATTAATTTTTTTAAAGATAGTTCCAATTTTTTTACTAGGCAATCCCTTAGACAAAGTGTGGTTCTGCAGATTTAGTGAGTCATGCGCTGAGACTTGATAGGCCCATAAGTGATGGTTATAGGTTCCGTGAACTTTCACCTGGAAGCGGTCCAATCTCAGTTATTCGTGTGTTAATGAGATTGACTGCTCCAAGACAATACCAATCAGACAACATAGAGTGAAGGTGAGTTGCCTCTACCCATTCCCATTCCACCATACAGTCCATTTGTCCGTGTTCGTAACACTGGTCCTCCAGAGGTTTTTAGTTTTCATTTCTTGTGATTTACGCTACAGGTGATAGCTTGTCTTTTGTTGAGTAGTAAGCAACAAAGTTGAAAGGATTATGGGGGAGGGGGGTCTGCTTGGATTAACTGTGGAATGTTAGGACATTGTGAAAGTGTGAAATATAGGAGGTGGTGAGGGGTCAGTTGTGTGACTATCATAGCTACAGTAGCGCACCTCTGCTGAGGTGATAATACATGGAACTACTTGGAAGAAAGATTTGCAAAAACTCGAGATGTCCATCCGAATCTTAAGATGATGATTTCATTCATCTCTCTCTTTAAGGCCTTATGTCTCGAAAACAATGATAAGTAAGGGATAACTATAACCAAATGGGGTGAAAGAGAATTTTTGTTGTTGTATAAAACTCACTATTTGTAGACGTGACAAAAACTCTAGATTAGACGCTGGAGTGCCTTAAACTTAAGGCCAGCCCTTAAAAAGTGTCTATTTTAAATTAAAATTCCATTCATCTCCCTTTTTAAGGCCTTATATCTCGAAAACAAGGACGAGAAGGGACACTTATAATTATATGGGGTGAAAGAAAAATATGTTATTGTATAAAACCCAGCATTAAATTGAGCGATGTGTCCACCAAACCCCGCTGAAATTATTGGCTGGCTACGACCTTGAGTATATGCTTTAACCACAAGAACAATTCACTATTTTTCCAATCATAGAAACCTTGGGATGTTTAAATCGATTGCAAATTTTACTAACAATTTCTAGCTTGATTGGAATTATTTTTTTGTGTGTTGGAACCAAATGACATAAAAATATGACATAAAAAATAAATAGTATATTTTAAAGTATGGATCTTAATTGAAAAGTAATAAAACAGATTTTTTAAACTTAAAATACCCTTTAAGTTATGAAAAGACTGAGTTTAAAAAACTTACTTTTGTCTAAAAAATTGTTTGTAGCAATAAACGACTGTAGTGCAAAAAAATCATTAAAAAAAGATTGGGGTCAACTTTGTAACCTTGTTACAACATGACAGAAGAAGTTGTATCACTCACCAAGCCAGCCCCAGTTGTCTCGTTCCGACTCGTCTACAATAAACCCAGATGCGCTCCACTACAAAATCCAGATTCGACTGAACCGGAGTTCGAGGCTCGCTGCTGGCCGTGTTGGGAGAGATCCCCCCTCCCCTTCTTTCGAGTGATCAAGAGATGAGCGAACCACGAGGGACACGAGCTGTGCGTGCTGCCAGACGCGTTCAAAAAACTTCTATGGACTGTATTTGTGCTTGTGATCAATGCTCGTAGGCTCACGAGTATGTTCTGGAACAACCCCCGCCCCCTTACTCCACACACTGAGAACACATGCTTACCACAGGGTATATAATGGTTGGAGCACAAAGTAGGGACACACATTACACTCTGGGCTTTCAAGGTAAATAGCCTTACTATTATTTAGGCTCGTCGCTGTTTTCTAAATTCATTTTGGCTTTAAATCTTCTACCTTTCAAAATTCAATTTATATATCCACGATTAATATTTATTGCCCTTAAGGCAATGTTTACTACATAAATACTCTGTCTGCATTAATAATTTTTGTATCTTTAATTTCCGCGAATAGAGTGTATTTACCGCCTTGTTTCCTACCAATGTTGGTTAAACGTGGGGTCGCGAGCCGGCGGAGAGATTAATTGTAATATGGACACTTTGTTGGATGTTAATGTTAGGCTAGCTTATGGTTTTTTCTTTGCTGGTGTCTATTTTTATATGGTTGTTAAATGTGGGGCCGCGGGCCACCCGGTACTTATATCCACAGAGGGCGTCTTGTGTGTTATTAAATCATTTAGGTATTCTTACTTACGCTTGGACTTTATATTATGTCAAATATTACATTTATGTCGTTATCATAGTTTAGGTTAGGGACTTGAGCTCTTGACTCACCAAATGTTTGAACTTTGAGCGGGGGTTGGCTCTCTGCCCATGTTAATAGACATTTATTATTGTGTAACAGGATACCAATTTGTTAGATCTTTAATGCCATTCTCTGGTGATGCCATTTTGGAATGTCTAAGCATAAGGAGCCACCCGGTGTTTGTTATTATTTTAGTGCTCATCTGGCCTTGGCGGTGAACCTTGAGCCTTGTAGCCCATCTGGTTTATGATTAACGCTATTACTCTTAAGTGCCTCTCCCTCATTGAGATGTCCCTTATTTTTCTAGAAATAAATTTATAACTCTTGTACTTACCTCTGTGTGTTATTTGTGTGGGATAATGTTGGGGGTAGGTCACAACTTGTTGAGATTTGCCAACATTAGGTGCTTTAAGTACGTTTGTAGGTTGATAGCCCTGTATAAGCAAGTAAAATGGAAAACTTATTTTAGGTTTTTTGATGTCAATATGAAGTTCAATCGAATCAGAATTTAATAGCTATGTGTATCTCAGTCTCTTTGGTATTTTTTTAAATAGCTTTATTAGTGGACAGTTAGAATGTTAGTGAAGCTCAGCATAATGAGCATAAGCCATACCTAGAGACACTCCAATGTATGCAAAGTAGGGTTAGGGGTGTGCAATATTCATATGGACGGTTAGGGTAGTAAGATGTTGCGCACTAGATATGCCAGAGAACAGCTACTTTCATATCAAATTTAGTGATATTGATATTACCTTAAATACAGAGCGAACACATGACTCGAATAGGAAATGAATGATGGTTAGTTAAATTTAAAAAAACACTTGCTTCTGGTTGGGTTCGAACCTTCTTCCTTTACGTCTGCAGTTTTGACCAATATTTCAGCTTTATTTCAAACGTGTATTTCTCATGTGTAAAAATGTGTGTCTATTAGTTACAAAAAAAGTCCGTGGTGCTTTTGCCACTGGTGGCATCACATGCTTCTGTTTTCGAGTGACAGAGATTTCTCCATCAAACTCTAGAACGTTACATGCCTCAGACAACTAGTCCACCGTAGACTTGAATTATATAGAAATCAAATCCAATATTTAAACCGCAACAAGGATCTGTGGCCGAGCTGCTGTGAGGACTCTCATTGAAGAGGAAATCCTACTTTCAAAATGTGCATTTACAACCTTACATAGAGTTGGATATTTTAAGCTATCAACTAAATTTTACAATGTGAATAAATGGCTTCAAAATTCGTCTGCTCCTATACCTTTTTCACTTTAAGGAGTTTTGTCCTCAAGCTCAAAAGCTTCCTCTCATCAATAAACCTAATTAAATAGTTGACCATATTTCAGTTATTTACAGTTAGATATTCCTGGCACCACACGCACTTATTCGTTTAAAACCTTCCTTCTGTTAAAAAGTTGACCATATTTCAGTTATTTACAGTTAGATATTCTTGGCACTACAAGCATCTATCCGCTCAAAACCTTCCTTTTGTTAAAAATTAAACAGTGAAAATATAAATTCTGTACATTAATACGGCTTTGAATCATTTCAAAATAAAACCTGTGTTGTGAACATTTTTTGAAAATATTATAAATAATTAATAATAGAACGAATTTTATTCTTAGCACTGTATCTTACTAACCGTCCGAGTTATTTTTTTATGTACTAATTACGTTTATGGGTTAAGGATGAGGAATGTTTAATTTCAAGGATCGACGATCTTTACCCCTCAGGATAACTATTTTCCCATTCTGTGTCCAGCATTGCCGAATTCCATATTTATCCCTCGCTGCCTTTAGGATTTGCTGTCTCGTGGAGTGAGTTACTCCGTTATGAGAATGAAAGTGCTCTTAAGGGCTTAAAGGCAAGCGAACTTGGTTGGTAGCTTGTGAATTTAATTATAATAGGCCTTCTACCCTCCACCAGATCCTCTGTGGATGTTCTTTTCGGCTTGTCTATTCGGTGACATCTGTCAACTTCACGAGCCTCAATCTTGACATTAAGCCCTGTCTCAAACATCCTTAAAATTTCGGTCCTCGTCTCCTCGCCTGGTTTTTCTGGCGTTCCATGCACGAGCAAACAGTTTTTTCGGATGTATTGTTCAATATCGTCGAGTTTATCCTCTTGAAGCATGACTTTCGTATTTAGATCTGAGAAATCATTTCTCAAGTGATCAACTTCCTTTTTAAAATCACTTTAAAATCTCTCAATCTCAGTTAGGATTGATCCAGTAGCTTCCTGAGTCGACCCACTAGTTTCAGTCACTCCACTATTTACCCGGGATTCAAGGCTGTGAATCTTAGCGTTCACACTTGCTTCGAACTTCTCAAATCTTTCGAGTACACTTTTCAAAGTTGGCGACATTTTCACGTGAAACAGAGGTTATACACGAACAATAAAACAAAGTCGTTAGCACTTTACTAAAGCTGTGATTAAATGAAATAAACACCCCTTAGCAGACGTAATTACTTACGGTGGTATGAAATATAACTAATATAAGTAATTATTAATAATAATGAATGCAGTTGTGATATTTTTGCTGGAGTTCCTACGGACGCGTTCTACTCACTTTCCGTCATCTTGATGTTGTATAAAGAATATATTCAATTTTTGTACTATTTTTAAAGTTATTTCCGAATTGTTACACGCCCCCCAGACTTGGAACCACTGGTCTGGTTGTTGTTCTGTTATTTAATCTGCTCTTTTCTTAGGGTGATTCCTCAAGTAGGATCTTACAGGTACTAGCAAAAATGTATGCCTAATTTTATCGGCCCCCAATTACTAGGCTCATTCTAAGGAACAACCTTAGTTTTTCAATACCATATGAATGTATCAGAACAGAAGTACATTATTTGATATGTCCCCTTTAAGAGGAGGCCCAACAAATTTTCAGAGGGGGTATATTTAATCCGAGTGGTTCCAGACCCCCACCTTTCTACGCCCTTGACTGTATTCCATAGATGAAATTTTGCACTGATTAGTTTCTCTTTACTTTACATCCATTATTGTTCACAGCCCATGGCTTGGGTCAGTTTTTTTTAATTCGAGCTATAATATATTTTCCACTATCGGTTTTCAAGGCCTGTCTTAACTTCATATGTCTTATAATTGAAGGGATTGGGATCAAATAGCCCTAAGACACATTTCTAAAAAAAAAAGAGAGATATTAGCATCCACTTCTTTCAAAACCATCCATCGTCTGTACAAATACTATTACATTCTGACAACCGATGGTACAGGCAATACAGTAAAGACGTGTGCTATATATCCTTTGAATGTTTGTCTCTTTAACCAGTTCAAATGTGATGTGGCATAGTACTATCTGATCCCGATCCCTTCAATTTAACTTAAGACTAGGACAAGCACAACATCCATTCCCCAGCCGTTACTTCATCAATGTGAAAGGGTAAACCCACATTTCACTGGTGACAAATTTTTTGGCCATGTTGTAAATCGAACTCGGAACCCTTAGTTCAGTAGACAGACACGCTCCCGTCTGAGATAAGGTATTGGATCGATTAGTTTCTCTAATAAATGCTAAAAGTTCACTAGGTTTCATGAAAATCAAAACGGATCAGGTAAAAATTGTTTCTTTTTTGTTTTGATGTGACATGGAATGACTCCAGTCTAGGACACCAATATAACTTCTTCAGTAGGGAGTTTAGGATATTACTTGACACTAAATGTTTCCTATTTACAAATTATGCTATCAAGAGAAATGTGAAAACCTGTAAAAGTTGTTACGTCAAATATCTTACGAGTAAGTGCATGAGTAATAATCCGATATCATTTTATATGTGATCTTTCCCCTAACTTAGTTTTTCAGGCTGTGGTTGTGTAACGATGTTCCAAACAAAGGATATGCAACACACTACAACCTAATAATATGGAGGTTGTCTAACTCACCAAGGCTCGCCAACTCTCACCAACTTTCGCCAAGTCCGACCGATGCCTCTCCCCGTCAAATGGGACGTACGNTCAGTCCCCATTATAGCTATTAATTTTCGACTACAAGCCGAACTTATAAGTATTCATTCATGATTAAAATGTGACCCGCATCGTTGGGAACGTGAACTAATTACCGGGCTCATCTGAAATGGTTTCTCACTTTCCTTCCACGCAAATGGGGGTTGATTACCTCTAAAATGGTACCTTCCTCATCCCAACCTCATTAGAGTAATTCTCATAGTTATATTTGTATAGCCTAAACAGGTAGCAAGATGCGGGGATGATTATTATTAATAATAATAATAATAATAATAATAATAATAATAATAATAGGTAGTAGGAAGTGGTGATTATTATCATTGATTAATCATTATTATTATTTTTTATTGTATCAGGAGTACATATTTTTATTCATTAAACATGCTCCATCTTAGCACGATGTGCTTGTCAGTTGGTGCCTCACCATAAACGTCATACATGATGTAAATATATAATAAATACATGTCATTCATGTCTATTCTTACAACTAGCACAATTATAATTCTTAATTTAGTTAATTAAATCTATTATATTTTATTTAATATTTGAAAGCTAGTCTCGAGTACATTTCATAGCTTAATGGTCATATTAGTCATTCTAGTATTATTGTTTAATTAAATTTTTGAGCCAATTAGCCATTTTTTAATTTCTATTTTAAAGTTTGATATTTTATCTATTCCCAAAAGGTTATCCAGTATCATGTTAGAAAGTGTTGGTATTATTATTAGTTTCATGTATTGTTTTTCGTATTTATTTATATATAAAAGTATTTTATACTGTCGTGTTCTGGTGTTGTGACTATGAGCCTGTCTTACTTTAGATGTTTCTGTACCGTGGCTACAAACATCTTCGCCACCTACAAAAGTACATACACTTACCCCGTTTTACCGGGAGACCAGCGCTGTGTTTTGATCCTCTGCACTCATCAACACACCGGACCATCAACCGTTCACTTTAGACAAGAATGAAGTCGTGTAGTGCTACGTAACCCGACCCACTTTCCCTAAGTTGCGAGAAACGCTCAGGCGCTAGAACTCTTGAAAGTGATGCTCTGTGCGATCACGTGTGTAGACTTACCCTCCGAACTGACACTCTTTCAACGTTGTTTGCAGTCGTCAAGGAGAGCCTAACGCTATGACTTGTTGAGAATGACATCATTGGACTTGTATGTAATACCTCCCTCCCATATTTTCCCCGCTGGACAATATTGAATATAAGCTTGTACTCAGTATGCAGATAACACTCTTTGATGCTATTAGGTTAAGACTTACAACTTGTAAGTGTATATTATGTTGGATAGGCTTTTTATTATTGTTATTTTTAATAAGAATACTGAAGAACGAGTCTAACTCTCGATAAATAATGTAGGAATTCATTTGAAATTGCCTCGGCATATTTATTTATTGGTATTATACTATAGTTATTTGTCAGCTAATTAGATTTGTTTAGCTTACTAGTGTAGCATGTCAATTAGACAGATTGGACATCAACAATTAAGAAATCAATATTTTAATAATTTACGAAAGAAAGAAACAATATTAACATATTTAAAAAAGTAATCTACCTCAAAGTTTATTTTTTCTGACTAGATGCAGTCAAACAAAATTACGTATCTTCCTAAATTGAAACACGCGGTTGTTCAAAAATATTGTATTTTGATAAATACTGTAGCAGATATCAAAGAAGAGAATTAATATTATCATATTTATGAATCAAATACGTTAACGCATGCCCTTTGCCATTGGATGATGTCGGATAAATTTACATACGCTTGCCATGCTGTCTACAAGAAAATATAGTAAAGTAAATCTATATTACAAATTCTCATAGAAATAATAACGGATCCTAAATAATATAATCAAACCAGATATATTTAAATAGAAGATGCTTTGGTATCTACTCACCATGTCAAGATATCCTTAGATTTGGTTGCCACATATTTGAAACAGAAATTATTCAAAGATGGCAGCCACACGTGCTTGCATTATAACAACTGAACAAGAAAAGGAGTGTATATCGAGATCGACCCACTGACCTACTCCGCGTCAGAGAGGACTGGCGGCAATTCAAGGAATCATGTTTTACCCTTAACCCGGAAGCGGCTTTCGCTGATTCACTTTCTTTCCCCCCGCCTTCATCTATATTTCTCCTTTCTATATTACTGAGTTTATCACTCTTTTTGCTTTGTTCCGTTCGTATCAGGTTTGGGACTATATATAGGGCTGCTCGCAGGTTCACATTAGAGCCGTTCTACTACAACTAAGTGCCGAAGGAGTAACTTCTGCACCGTCACGTAACCAAGGAGAGCGACAACCATGGAGTCTAGGCCGTCAGATTCGCAGTTACCCTGACCAGGACGTCTTGCTTGTTTTTGTTTAAAAAACTAGACCATGTTGATCTAGATTTTTTATTTTTGATATATATTTTTTGTCGAAGCATTTTTTTGTTGATTTAAAATTATGTCAAATGGATAGTTAATTCAGTTAAAGTTTTGTTGACTTCAAGATGGAAGAGTTTCAGTTAATTCATTAAATTATCGTGTCCTGCAGTCTGAAGGACAAGCCTAAATTTAGTGACTTAGTGAATCAATTCCTATCTACTATTTTTTCCTGTGTCCTTATGATACAGGCTTTACATTATGAGCCTTTTGCTTAGAAAGTTGTAATGTCTTAGTCATAGACTTGCAAACTTCCACAAGTTCCATTAACCTAATTTTTGAGGTAATATTTCTCATGACGCCGTGTACGTCGTGTGCATCTGTTTAACTTTTTGGATGGCTACAGCCAGACTGTCAGTCTTGTTTTCCATGTCACAGTTGAGTCAACGGAAGTCTATATTTTGGGTTGGTCAAGTAGTCACGCTTTTCGTGCGGTATTAGATTCGGTGAGTAAACCAGGGAACTGAACTAGTGTCATAGTGAGGTCCGGGCAAATAATAACTATTTTTCTTGCCTCTTGTTTGGCTCCTATTGTTGATGTTGCTCTTAGTGTAATTACTATTAGAATATTATGTACTATTGAATGCTCAGGCAGTACCGAAAGGGAATAATACCAGCCATAGTACTATTTTGTTGACACCTGTTTCTTAGCCATCAACAGTTGTTATCAACAGATCTTCTGTTGTTTATAATAATCCGAAATATTTAAAGGATATTATTTTGAAAACCCAATCAAGCAAAACTGATTAAAATTTACATGTATATCTTGTTCAATACCTTCAGTTAGTAACTATTTAATTGTTCTGCCTTTTTATAAAAACGTCTACCTGTAGCCAGGTTGTATGTAACAATAGTCGCCGGTNAAAAACGTCTACCTGTAGCCAGGTTGTATGTAACAATAGTCGCCGGTATCTCTCACTAGCACTTAATGGCCTTAAGCCTCTTAGGGATGGTTAGGTTTTTTATTTGCGCCATTTGGCGCGATAGTTTTCATGGCTCACTATTGTAGAGAGTCTTGATGAATATAATATTGGTTGATATTTCTACGCTTTATCAAGGAGAAAGAAAATAAGTTAGGAAGTTATTATGCCTTTTGACCCTTAGGTTACCCCTACCTCCCAGGTGTTAGCTGGGAAGATTGACTTTGTTTGGATATATTGTAACCTTGGGTATGGTTAAGAGCAGAATGCCATTCGTTGATATGTTCTAGCCAGGAAGTAAGATATGTACGAACCATTTAATAAGTTTAATTCCGGTTTGTATATATGAGTGGAACTTTAAGCATTTGAATTGGTACTGTTAAATTATTAAACACGTTCTTTAATCTTGGTGATTGTTTTTGGCACGCTGAAACATCATAATATGATTCTGTAACAAGTTTCAAGACAAATGTAACAACTTAAAAGTTATGGCTTATTCGAATGGGGGACACTCACCGAACCTCCTAGACGAGCTGCAACGCCTGGCACTAGCACCGACCACCTCATTCCAAACAACCGCCCGATAGACTTACGGAGCGTTCGACAGGCGCCACCTAGCATCAAACCCGAGACTGGCGAGAAACAAAGGAAGGTAGTTGCTTCTTCCAGCCATGTCAAGTTTCTAGGCTATTCTACACGTTGCTCGGACCATCTCGTCATCCCGTTCTCTCGCTTCTCCTTCCTTCTCCTCGCGTTCCTCCCCCTCTCTGTCAACTTTAACTTTGTATAGATAGTGGTGCGCCGGTGGTCTATGGTCACTTATTACACCACCAGCTTATCGAGGTGAGAACGGCGACGTAGGGCAGGGGATTATTATTATTAGTTATTGTCTGTATCAAAATTATATTTCGGCGTAATGGGGGAAAACTTCCTAAATTATTGTTTGGCTCACCTAATCTTAGTTTGAACATATAAACTTACTAAGTCATGCGCTTCTCGCTGTTGTCAAATGTCGTCGCCTTTCTGCCGTCTTATTGGGCTCCAACCCTATTTATTGCGCCTGTTGGCATTATTGGTATATTTACATTGTATTGAATACGCAGAGTAAAACTCTGCGTCTTGGGCTTTCTTCCCATCCAGTGTTTATTTATGAGCACGCTTAGGATTAGCTGTCGTCTGGGTAGATTACATTATATTGGGAGACAGGACACTAATAGGATAGATTGTGACTGGTTCCACTATTGGTCGTTATTATTGTGTAACATTATGATATTTGTTGGGGGTTATGAGCGCTTAACACCTGTTTGTTACGCGGGAGCTTTGAATATCATAAACTTTAAAGATCCCCTTATTAGATTGGGCGTTCATCGAACCTAGGACCATAGACTTTGTTATAAGTCGAGTAGGATGTTGTCTGATATGTTTAATTATGTTTGTCGCGCATTGTTTCATTGTTGCATTGTTGCATTGTTGCATAGTTGCATTGTTGAGTTATGGTCTCCATAATCTAAATGGAACTACTTATTGTTAGGAAGGAAAACGCGTTTGACGCTCTATGTTTGTTTATATTCTATAATGTATACCTTTTAATTGTTTATGACAAATAAAGATATTGTAACAAGATTAGAGTCTAACAGCGTGTTCTCGTTGTTGGCCCTTGTGGCTGCGCTCCTTGTTCTCTCTGTCTCC
>CABFOW010009724.1:0-12887 GCA_902141385.1 Timema californicum
AAATGCACCCAGCTGGTAATCGAACCCAGGTCTCCTCGTCACCGTGTAGCCAAGCTAGACGAATTCAGATGCTTAGGCCGCGTGCCCAGTGGTGCGAGTACACAATTGGTTAGCGTACCAACCTAAATTTTTTAATAATTTCACTTTTAACAGGGTATTAGTTTTTTTAAGTGTACTTGTTTTCTCCCCTTCTGTCTGTTCGATAGTAAAAAAAGGTTTTTTTTAATCTCTCGTGTGAGGGAGATTGTGTGTGGCCCGAATGCACGCACATTTGGCAGGCGACAAGAACAGATGGCGACCAGAAATTTTGACTGGTTGTTGGTGACTCAGCGCACTGATCCCTTCCATTCAATCTCATCACATCACACAACACATGCACACATGCACACACATACACACACGCAACACCGGTAACTTATGTGTCAGGGTGGAGCCCAGAGTTCATTCAAGTCCCCCCGGGCCCCCTATTACCCCTCAGTGCCACAGGAGCCAGCGATATAAATCGACACAAATCTGAATGATTTGGTTTGATTTCGATATTTATCTTTTACGTTTCATTGTGTCAGGGCTATCCGCATATTTACACTAAGCGGGTAGGTTTGGAGAAGGTAGAAAGAAGAGTAAATTTACCCACATTTGCATGGAGGAAGAGCAAGAAACCATTGACCTTCAGTTCACCCGACCGGATTTTGAAACCCGACTTCACGTCACCGGCAAACTAGACTAGACGAGATTGACGCTTTGTCCGCGTGCGTACCGGTGCAGGTCGGCCATTATCAGTCGGTGACGAATGTCAGATTAAATAATTATTGTATGGAAGGAAAATCCTTCCCACCCTCTTCGGTGGCCGCATGGTCTGGGCCGTCACTCTCGTAGTAGACTAGATTGTCAATGACAGCGAGATTGTGATTTCGATCTCGGTCGGGTGTACTGAGGGTGGTTTTTCCCTAAACGTTTTCCTCACTCATTCTCCACGCAAATGATGGTACACTCCTTCTAAATTCAACCTTACTCATCCCTAATTCATTAGAATAAATAGTACATAGGCTTATAACCCAACGGGTAGTAACGCGGTGCTAAAATGAAGTCCTTACCTCAAATCCATTTTAAGCTCTCTTGAAATATAATGACTAATATTAAACCAACACTTATTCTAATTTTATTTTAGTTTAATATATATATTTTTTATTACAATTTAACTATTCATATATATATATTTATTACGTTCATATATATATACATATATATATATATTTATTTATTACGTTCATATATATTTATTTATTTATTACGTTCATATATATATGTATATATAAACGTAATAAATTTAATTAAAATAAAATGAGATAGTAAAAAAACTTCAACTGTGTGTATATATATATATGAACTGAAAGGAAACGGTATATGAAAGACGTGAACTAGCCTACGCAGGCCTATGTACACGAGTTCCAAAAGTTAAGGAAAAAGTTAGAATGAGTGAGAAATACTCGTAGCCGGCTACTATATCAATTGTTGCCCTATTTTACATTAACAATTTTAGCAAATGATTTTATTTATACATTTTTATTCCGTATGCACTTCAACTTAAACCAAAATTGGGAACGAAATCAGTTCGGTATTATTTCGAGGAATGCATCTGATTTGAAGATTCGGGGACGATTGGCTCATGTCACTAGAAGCACTACCTTAGCTTCAGTGAACTTTGGTACAGCGAAATTTAATAAAATGCATTCGTCTGAAAAGATAGTGAGGAGTCACAAAGCGGAAATAAGCATCCAGCGGATTCGGCCAAGATTAAAATCCCGGCCTTCCGGGTCAGAACTATCCACTCTATCAGTGCTACTAACCCTGCCTGTGTCAATGCTTGTACTGGAGAACCAGCTTGTGAAAGGTCCTTGAGATCAAAGCGAAGCTATAAAGAGAATGAGAGAGAGAGATAACAGCTAGTCGTCCGCTGCTCCTCGACGGTCGTGGGGGGTCCCTGGTGCCACGAGTCACTCACTTCCATGGGTAGGTAGAGGGAGGGGGGATATTGCCAGCTTAGTCCCCCAGGATAACTTCCTAATATTTAAAAAACGTTTAAAAAATCAGGCAAGCCATTTTGGTTTTGTAGAAATGTGAACGCTTTGCTCAACACTAAGGTATTTCGATTTTTTTTTCTCGGCGATCGGACGACCTTGAAACCACAAAGTCTGGCCTTGGTTTCTAGTGATTTATTATAAACAACGAACAACGAAGGCAATTTGTTGAGTTAAATTTAGAAAAAAAAAGAGCATTTTATAGACTCTCCAATTAAAAGAAGAACAATCTAATTTTAAGATAATCATATTCATTGATTATTTCTCCCCGGCAAAAAAAGGTCATTCAAACGATGCCACTGAGCAAGAGACCTAGTTTGTGTCTGGGTGCCGCCTGAAACTATTGTTAATTTTTAGCTCAAAAACTATTACCTATAGGGTGTATGTTAGATGACGGGACTTCCTGAATCCACATCAAGAAAATATTAAATGTATTAGGTATTTGTTCGTGTCAGGAAACATTTTTAAAAGCAAGCTACAACAATTGCAATAGTTTATTTCCAGGGGGTTTGAAAACACCAAGAAAATTACTTGTGTACCTAATTTTTATTAAAAGTCACCACAAAAAAGTTTTTTAAGAGATGATGGGTTCAGCCTTATTTCAGAATGTTAGGGATTTTATAAGTACAGTAGCCCCATGGCTTCTTTGGTGCTGACTTCTGGCAGTCAACATTTAGGTATATACCTAAATTTTGATTGTCAGGAGTGACAGCTGCTAAACACATGTTTATTTGCAGATAATTTGGTTCGGCGTAGGGATACATAATTTGGTCTGGTAACTTTTCAAAGCAGTCAGCTGTCAGTCAGCACCAAAGAAGCCATGGGGCTACTGTATTAATGGCCACAGCTAGAATGTCAAAGCCTTGTATTGGTAGCACTAATAATTCGCATATGCATAATATAATAAATGCAAACAGCTCCACTAACTTATAGTACATTAACAATTAAGTAAGTTAGAATCTATCATATTTGGTTCTTTCTGTAATATTGAAAGGAACTCTTCTTTTTTTCCTCTTTGAGTGAATAACTAACAAGGAATTACGTTAAGTTGAGTTCCTTTATGTCGATAACCATAATAATTATATCAATCATTTGGTCGTTTGGACGGAGAGCGAGTATCTCAAGACATACCGTTTCAATTTCCCCCCTTAAACAAATGAAGGTGACATATGACAGCGACAGCGCGTTACTGATGACGCCAGAGGGCCCCCAACTTTCTAGCCACGTGGGTGGTCCAGCCAGAAGGGAGAGAGTCGTTGCTAGGCAACGGGGATTCTCGGCGTGCCGACAAGAGCCAATCACCGGGCTGGCGCGGTGGACCTTCGTGCCTCTCCGCTGATCTTCGCTAGCGGTCGTACCTTCTCACAGCATGGCGAGGCAGGGAATGAGAAGACGAAGGTTCCACGGTAGGAAGGTAGCGTGTTTTGTTGAGTTGAGTCGAGTCTTGTGTTGTCTCTGGATTGGAGAAGTGCGTGTTACTGAGTGAACTCTGGTGAAAAGTTTTGTTGTTCAGTGTGAGAGAGAGAATCATTGTGGAGTATCGTAGGTTTGGGGACCGGGGGGGTTACCCTGAATGTTGTTGTGCGCGGGGAACCCAACACCCGTCTAAATGTGGATACTGCGAGCACCGCGGCTTCTGCTGCAGGGCCGTCTCGTACCTGTGAACGATCACCAATATGGTGGCCACCAATCTGAGTACAGCACCGGACAAGAGTCGACACCACTCTGATCTCTACGTGCGCACCAGCTGGGCTGACGCCGCCACAGCCCTCGCTCAGCTTGACAAGGTAAAAGTTTTCCTGTTCGCACCTTGCTATTATTACACAATGTACGTGCCAATATCGGCCGTTACAAACACGAGCGCTGCAATCGTATCAAGGTCACACTGGCTTAGAAATGTCAACCGGCGACACTCGCAACAATGATAAGTGTCACATTTTATTTTGAAAATAAATACATTTTCGATCCGCGTACTCATTCCTGTTTTTGGTATCCGTTACCCCCTTGCTTGGATTAAGGGTCTTTGGCTCGATTTCAGCTGTTGAAAAATATATCGACCTCAAACGATTTTGTTTAAAATACTCGGTGATCCGGCTTTCTTATTAGTGAAATAGTTTGGTTTCTGTTTGTTATTGCATGCCTTGCGCATATACATCTGTTTGGGGCTGACAGGAGAAGGCAGGTATAAATAGATATACGATATACATTAGATTAGCATTTATTATTTTAAGTAGCCTAGAAATTTATGTGGATACGTTGTAGGCATACTGTTAGAACTATTGAATGCATTATATAGTAAGTAGGAACAGGGTAGGGAAGACTACTACAAAAGTTTATAAAACTAATTTTACATAAGTTTTTATTACTCCGTGTACCCACCGGTGCGGAAAAATTCTATCATTGCAGCTCACAAAAAAAGTTAGTATTTTAAAAACTTAAAAGGGTAGGGGCTGGCTGATCTAGGATTGTTACAGTCCAATTTACATAGGAAGATCCTTATCTGACATCCATAAAAATTACTATAGATATGCCCAATTTTCATAGGAAGGGCACTTTAAAAAATAACAAACTTTTGTTTTTGCAGTCAACATTAATAAAATTTTACTATATTATTAGTTGTGGTTTATTGGCTGATATATATCAAAAGTGACAACTACAGTTCACATTACTTGATGTATGAATACGTTAGAGTAGTTCTATTAGCTTTTTTTTTAGCTAGTTGTAAAGTTTCTTCCTGTAAATATTGGACAGTACTTTTACGTATTCATACGTCAGGTTATGGGAACTGCAGCTGTCGCTTTTGATAGATATTACAAAAACTTAAAATATTAACTCTGATAATATGTGTTGACCGCAAAATAATAAGCTTTTATTTTCTGAAAGGCCCTCATGAAAATTGGACGGTACATCCTCTGCATCCAAACTGTTTTTGTAAAAATATCTAACGATAAGCTTATTCATAATGTCATACTGATAAATAGATTATTAGTTTGCTTACACTATTTTGAAGGTATGAGAAACAAAAAAAGTTCCAATTCAAGGCCCTAGTCAAAGAAGGGCGAGTAAAGCTTTACGGGATAGTCGTTTGAAAAGTAGGTTGAGATCCGAGCGATGTAGTATCTCCGCTCTGTGTGTGTGTCCGTTAGAGTCGGATGACCTCGCCATCAGCTGATACACAGAACTCACTTCTCTAGTGCCTCACAAGGCCGACCAACATTTTTTCCTTCCGCCTAGTCCGTCCCCGTCATCAGCGACCCGACCGTGCCTTTTACTTACATACATTCGGTCGAGCGGCTTCAACTTTGATTAATAATGTTTGTGGTATATAAAAACAGTCAAATTTTCATAGGAAGGATGGCTAGAAGAGGTACTAGAAAAACTTTCATGTATTCATACATAAAGTCATTGTTATGTGCAGCTGTAACTTTGTATAAAATCTATGATAAATATTTGAATAATAATAATATTGATAAACAAATGTATTTTTATTTAAGATAAGCCTTATTTAACGCGCCCTTTCTGAACCGACTGATTATATCAGAACACGAGAATTTCTATGGCGAGAGCGAAAGTAACTACCAAGTTTGCTGAGAATCGTATTTTCACATACAAGCAATGTTATTCTACATGCCACCCGCCTCGGTGGCGTAGTTAGCTGACGCGCTAGCTTCGTGTTGAGCTAGGCTGCCAAGGACGGGGAGATGGAGGTTCTAATCTCGCTCGGGTGAACTGGGGGTGGTTTGTTCCTAAATGGTTTTTCACTCTCCTTCCACACAAATACTGGTTATATTCCCAATATCTAACCCATTAGCGTAATTAGTACTTAAGCGCATAACCCGAAAGACAAGTAAGACGCGGTGCTGTAAGTATTAAGTACCGTTTCTTATATATGTCACAATCGACAAGGGATCAAAGGCTTTACTTACCCTCCGAAGGAAGTTGTGCTACTTGATTTTAATGCTCAAGAAAAATCCGTTGACCCCGGAAAAGTTTGAACCCACGAACATCGGGTCCTGAGACGAGCACTTAATTCCAAGACAACCGAACTTTATTTTTAGTGCTTTAAGTCCCCCATGCATAATTTTTAGCACATTAAATATTCACCCCCTCACCTCAAATCCCACACACTCAAAATTTGAATACTTAATTTTTTTTAAATCTTAAAATGACACAATTTAATTATTGTAGCTCGCACCGGTGTTTTACGTGAACTAAATATCAATGCCAAATGTTATATAATTTAATTTGTTGATGCAGCAGAGGTCGAGTTTCGTATCTCGGTTACGTTTTCTCTCAACTCTACCTTCCTCGTCCATACTCGGTGTTTACGTATGGCCCCCATCCCCCCAAAAAATCGTTGAGAATGTATGAAATAGACTCCATTTGAGAAGCCCAAACCAAGTTCACTTGACTTACTCTTTCCGCATAGCTATAATATAGGCCTAATCTTCAAGCAACTATTTTGTTCTTAGAGATGTCCGTAATTAACCCGTTATCGTACTAATTACTAAAACTTATATAGCATTCAAACATTGATCATGTAGTGATTGTATAGGTTGTAAGTTTATGTATTTTATTGTTTAAAAACGTATTGTTAACTGGCTAAAAGTCTTAAAATAAGCTCGGTGTTACTTTAATTGTTTAAAATCTATGTTAAATCACAATACCGATTATTTGCGGCAACATCTGGATAAGAATATCCTGATCTTCTTACGAATAACAATCTGGAATGCTTTCTGTTCTACCAGGATCCTTTTATATAGCTGGTTGGTAAAAAATGATTATTCTAAAAGCTACTCATAAAAAACCCGCGCAATGTTTATAGTTATTCATGGCGTCAGCCCGCAAGCGGGCTATACCGACCAAGCGGCTGCCGCCGTTAGCGAGGATAGTGCCAACATTTGCGGATAGATGGTGTCATGTGGTCAGCACAATAAACCCTCTGGCCGTTAGTCTCACTTTTCTAAACCGGAGCTGCTACTTCTTTATTGATTCGGCTCATTTGTCCTGACAAGGCCGAGTTTGACGCCGTTCCAGAACCACTGCTTCATTGAAAAATTCTAAAAGCACTAGGGATCGAACCCGGGAGGGACCTCTGGATTTCTAGCCAGGAACTTATCGGTAATTCTGGACTATGGCGATCAATAATAAGCTACTTAAAACAAACCGTTTCGTATCCATCCATCTCACAAATACTCTTTACTTTTTTACTTTTTAACGAGTCAAGTCAATTTCAATCCCCTTACGAAGCGACCAAAGCGAATATTCGAAGCGTATGAATCTGACAGGGGTGCACCCAGGATAGGGCAGAGGGGATGCAAGAGGGGAATGTAACCTCCACCCCGCCCCCTTCTCCCTCCATCTCTCCACTAGATCGCAAATAATTGTAATAAATGCTTAAAACAGTTGAAGTACAGCTCTTATACAGAGCGCACTGAAGATATATCGAATGCATAGGCTAATACACTCAAGATAGGGAGGTCGCGAGTTAATGGCAGTGTTTTGCAATTTTTAGAGCAAAGATTTTTTTTTTACAAAAGAAATCAAATATTGTTTCATTACAAATATAAAGATTAATATCTTCACATATTGGCCTCAACAGTTCATGAATACCAGTCAAAGGTATCCTGGAATTTAATGACACATTTTTCTCTTCATTTTAGATAGTTTCTCATCTAATACCGAATATGCTAAAAACAGATATTCAACAACTGTTTATATTACCGTGTGAAGAAAATTATACTCTTGTGTTTATACAGCAGAGAAATATTTTATTTATTTTGGCCAAAAAAAGTTTTGCTATAAAAAACTAAAAAAAAAAGACATTTTCTCGCGTGTCCTAAATCCCCACCTTAAAGTAAATGTCTGGGTTCTGAAAAAATAATAGAAAGTTTCTACTTCCATAGAAAATAAAGCAAAAGTTTAGCATGAACGTACAACAGGCTGATTCACTAGGGACTGAACAACTAATTTTCAATCAACTCATCATTAGAAAGTCATATTTGAATAATGTAAAACACATCTTGGCCCATGACAAGTAATAATGTATCGTTGAAAATGCTGGAAGTGCCCACCACCCACGTTCATCTAATATTCCATGTTTATTATATTCCACATAATAAGTGTTCATTCTTGAGTGAGTCATCCTGTATATACAGTCCACTTTTCATAGGACTATCCTTATCTGACAGCTAAAAAGCTACTAGATCTAATAATTCATAATAAGTCAATGTGATTTGCAGCTGTCACTTTTGATAGATATTATCAATAGCCTACATATAAAATAACACTAATAATGTAGTGAGATGACCCTCCTCGGTGGCATAGTTAGCTAACGCACTAGTTACGTGTTGAGCTAGACTGCCGAGGGTGGGGAGATAGATTCGAATCTCGCTCAGGTGAACTGGGGGTGGTTTTATATAACTGGTTTTCCATTTCCACTCTTCCTCCATGCAAATATGGGTTCACTTTCTCTATATTCAACCCTCCCAATTCATACTTAATTAGCGTAATTAGTATTCAAGGGTATAACCCGAATGGGTAGTAAGACGCGATGCAAAGTATTACTATTATTATTGTGAAGTGTTATAATTGTGACTGCAAATAATTATGTTTGTATTTTCTAAATACATACCTTTTTATTTGCAATTATTATTGATATAATTTTTTTTTTGTATTGATAAAATCTATAAAAATTAACTGTATATAACGAACGATATCTTGAAGTATAAAAATATGGAAATATTTTAGTAAATATTGTAACTGTCCGATTAGGTTGCTTCTTTTTGCATCCTCCCCCTGCGCCCTTTACTTTGAATTCTAAGGCGGCCGCCTCGGTTAGGGAGAAAGTATAAATCGCTGTCAGGCTTCACAGTTTAAAAATTCAATGCTCTTTGTCGTTTTCTGGAACTACTCTCTTCTGTCAAACCTTATACTACCTTTCGCCCTTCACCTCTGATCACCTTTTGTCATGTCACTAATTAAGAGGGGAAATAAAACTATGACATTTCTTATCTCAAGGTAATTATGTTTGGAAGAAGGTATAGGAAAAGTGGACAGAAACATATAAAAGAGGGTACAAACACAATATGGCCATTACAATGAAAAGAAGAACACAGTTCACACTTTACACTGCTGCCAATGGACAAAGAGGTAATGGTTGCCTCTTAAAGAAAATTGATCGTCACCGCCCAATCCCAAGGTAAGGTGGAAAGCTCGCTGCCAATTATCAAATATCTTACAATTTTCTGTTGTGACGCTGTCAAAAAATTAGTGTATTTGTCAGAGGAAGGCTAAATCTAGACCCCTTTTTCACCACGCCTAGTTTATAACTAAGCAAATATGCATAACATGTCGATGTAAATGTGCTAACGTTACAGTTCCACACTTTGTTTTCCTATTAATATAACTCAAGCTATAGGGCTGTTAGTGAAAAAAACCCTGTCAGAATCTTTCTTCTTTATTTTGACATGAACCACATTTTGAAATAACGCATTATAGAATTAAATATTGCGTCAGAGTCGAATGTCTGCGCGTTAATTTTTCACTTACCAAGGCGGCCCCCTTAAGAATAATTAATTATTTACGTAAGCATGTTGAGATTAGTATGCAGCAGTAGAATTAATGCGCGTGGTTATTCAAACAGCTCGCCGCTGGGCGACTGATGTTTCATTTATATGCGTGTCTTGTGGGCATCTTCGGTCGGCAGCTTTTGATTCGACGTGGTGACGTCGGCATGATTGGCGTGTCGGGCGGGAAACTGTGTGATTTACATTGTAATGGGGCGCGCCGTAAACTTGGAACATAAATTATATATATATTACATCCTGTTTTATTTTAATCATTACTTATCGTCCTTTCGACAATTTCTAAGTTACGATGGCTGATGATAACAGTAATAACTAATAATAGAATATCAACCATTAAGTTTGGAAATAAGGGGAGTTTGAATAAGTTGAAAAATACAATACAAATACAGTGTAACCTTGTTAATCCGAACTAATGGGGACCGAAGCTTACGCGGACTAGCGAAAATTCAGATTAAAGAAGAGAGATTGTGTGCATCTTCTAGCTTACTCGGGCTAGCGAAAATTCAGATTAAAGAAGAGAGATTGTGTGCATCTTCTAGCTTACTCGGACTAGCGAAAATTCGGATTAAACGGAGAGAGATTGTGTGCATCTTCTAGCTTACTCGGACTTGCAAAAATTAGGATTAAAAGGAGAGAGATTGTGTGCATCTTCTAGCTTACTCGGACTAGTGAAAATTCGGATTAAATGGAGAGAGATTGTGTGCATCCTCTAGCTTACTCGGACCAGCGAAAATTCGGATTAAACGGAGAGAGATTGTGTGCATCTTCTAACTTACTCGGACTAGCGAAAATTCGGATTAAACGGAGAGAGATTGTGTGCATCTTCCAGCTTACTCGGACTAGCGAAAATTCGGATTAAATGAAGAGAGATTGTGTGCATCTTCTAGCTTAATCGGACTAGCTAAAATTTGGATTAAATGGAGATAGATTGTGTGCATCTTCCCGCGCGTCCTTAAATGTACATTTATTTAATTGATAGATAGCACTGCGTATTATGTACTATAGTATTACGTTGTCCTCATATCGTTTTCAGTAGGCCACTGTAATTAGCTATATTTAAAGAAAACCTCGTTTTTGATTATTTTTTAACCGGTTCAGGCTATACGCATATTATAATAGTTCTAATATGGTAGGGATGAGTAAGGAAGCTTTCTACATGTAATCAACCCGCATTTGCGTGGAAGGAGGGTGGGGAAACATTTAGGAAAAATCACGTCAATACACCCGACAGGGATTATAACCCCAATCTCTCCAATTAAACACACTTTAACTCACAATTAACTTTTTTCTTTGAGTTTGTCATCATTAGAATATATTTCATTTGACTAAGATCTTAGTAAAATTGTATTTGGATAAACAGAAATTTTGGGCTAGCGATTTTTTTTTTGCCTACTTATTGAAGTGTTTCAACTATTTTTTAATTTCATGATTTAAAATATACCTCCTACATTTTGTATTCAAAAGGCCCTCGGCCATAATTAAGATTGTTGAGTGGATTGAAGAGACTGGTTTAAGTCTCGGTGGTTTTGAAATTCTATCTATAAGCTAAATTCATTAAAAAAAAATCCGTTCTCACATGACGATTTCATCAAATGTATGGGCTTATTTTTATATATTTTTTTCTAACCAAACCTAAGTTCTTAAATGTAGGGACTACTTCTAACATCAATAAATAAATAGAATCTACTCGGACTACGTAATACATTAATTAGGTGAAAACATTTTTTTACCGCGCCGAGTTGTATTATCTGTCACGGCTATCCACGTATTCACACTTAAAATGTATGGATGTGGAAGGTGGAATTTAGAGGAAATATATCCGAATTTGTTGAGGGAGAGTGTAAGAAACATTAAAAACCTCAGTAAACCCGGTTAGGATTCAACCCCCGAGCGCTTGGTGTCCGACAAACCAGACTAAACGAGATTGACGCTTTTGCCTAGTGGGATAATTACTATAAAATATCCTTATGACCACGATCGTTATCATAATAAGTCTCAGTGTCAAAAACCAATTTTCAAGTTAGTTTTTGACCTTAGGATTAAAGGGTTCGCCAGACCCCCTTACTGGTGGGTACGCGTAGAAAGCTGATGACGGGGTGGCCAGGGTTCGAAAACCTACTGGGTGTACTGAGTTTTATTTTCCCTAAATTCTTTTTCACTTCCCTTAATGCAAATGTGGCTACATCTGTAATTTTACTTACTTATTCTTGCCCTATAAGTGTAAATGAGTGAGTAACCTGACGGATCATAGATAGGACTTAAGAGTAAAAAAAGATTCATATGCGTTTCTATGACCTTTAATGATATTATAGAATTAATAAAGTTTAATTGCAGCTATTCCGATACCTTAGCTCAGTTGGTAGCATGTTTTCCTACCAAACTAAGGGTCCCTGGTTCGATTCCTTGAATAGCCGATAAATTTATCACTGGTGAAATATGGGTTTACCCTTTCACAGTGATGAATTAACGGCCGGGGACTGGATGTTGTGTATATTCTAGAGTAAATTAGTTTATAAATTAAAACAATGCTTCTATACAGGGCCACCCACCAATGGTTTTGATTTGGCTGGAACCCCTCGATTTAGGGTCAAACACCATTGGACGTTTTTTATTACTGAGATGACCTCAATTAATTAAATTGCTAATTTTTTGTGTCAGGTAATAGCTTATTTTTGTGAACTTTCCAGCCAGTAGTCTACTAACAAATTAGCAGTATGCACTTGAGGAACAAGAATCAACTGTAAGAAAACTTATCCCCGTGGTAATCGGCTTTGAAAACTAACTGCATTGTGGAAAATAACCTCCGATTAATCCGTCCGAGGATTGAACCCGACCCTTCAGGTTTAAAGTTGGGCGCGCAACAGCACATCCAGACTTCGATGATTAATTGTATCAAGCTTAAATCAAATTACTTACAGAAATATTTTCAATTAAAATTAAAGGTATTCGTTAAGCTGAAAAGATATATTTTTCACACCGGCCGTTCGATCCATCCGTATTTAATTACATTATTTGTTTAGGAATGAGGAAGGTAGAATTTAGAGGAAACTTACTCACATTTAGGTGGAGGGAGAGTGGTAAGTCATTTAGGGAAATCCATCCACTCTCAGTACACTCGCGTGGAATTCGAAAGACAAGACTTAACGCTGTGCACAGGCTGCTTGGGACAGATATATTCCGATAGATCGTAGCACTATCGGTTTGTCGGGCTCGTGACGGA
>CABFOW010009725.1:0-12883 GCA_902141385.1 Timema californicum
CAGGGGTTCAACAGCCTTGAAAGTCTAGTAGAATACAATATTTAAATAAACATAAATTATTCTTAAGTTTTTACCGTCATTGACAACTTCATTGGGAGGATAAACATGGTGATTGATTGGGACAGCGGAATATCAAATAATAATAACAATAATAACTAGATGTGTTGGAGTACTCGACAATTCGAGTGTAAGTCGAATCTTACCGGTCGTTCAAACTATACTTGAAAATTTTAAATTAATCTACAAAAAGTAAAAACCAAGGTTAAGTTATGAATAATTTGACTACATTTTAGATAGCATTAGATAGCAAAGAGATCCCCTTTCAACTGATAAAAAAAACCTAAGTGCAATTATATCAAATTTAGCTACAGCTCTTTAAGGAAAGCCTTGTTTTGAATCTTATTAATTTCACTTTTGTGTTTTTTTTTGTTTCCTCTTTTAGAAAGTTGTGCTGTTTGTTTCACATTCCCTTTGAGTTCAGATAAAATGAAACCTAGTTTCAAGATCTTGCATGATTACAATCGATTTTCTTCAAGACCTCTCTGTCAAGGGGTGAGCAGTGTAAGGTGTCATCGTAAGATATATTGTGTTTGTGTTCCCTTTTGTTTGTTTCTATCAATCTTTCCTGTACCTTCTTCCACGTTTGATTTAATTTTATCAAGAAATCTGAATTTGTTCACAAAAAAAAATCATCACATCGAAAAAAAATTATTATTGTCCAAAGGTGAGCTGTAATCCTAATATTTCAATTCCCAATAAAAATCAGTTTTAGCAAAAGCATCATTACATTGAAACTAACAAAACTGATTAATTTCTAATACAAAAACAATGAAATTACTATCAACTAAATGTTGCATTTATTAGAGCAAACAATTAATTTAATGATAAGATAATAAGATTGATAATTTTTATGTTTTCTAAACTCATGCAAATTTGGAATGAAAATCAAACAATTTAATTCATTTTCACTACTTAAGCAATTACTCTTTAAGACTGCCTTCTAAAGTTCTACATAAACATGAACTTTTGTGTTCAATGTTGTCAAAAATACACATAAGTTTGTTTCCCTAAAACTAGTTCGGTGTTAAGTCCAATATTTATAGAAAAGGCCTTTTAAAAATAAACATATATTTTCCCACTCAACGTTGATAACATTTTACTATATTATTACGCTGCTCCTCCAGTTAAAATTACATCCATTATACAGCGGATTTGGATATTCTGTGGGTGTTCCTTTTTCCTTGGGCCTTTGAGTGGGATGCAGAGAAAAATTTGAAGGTTACTGCTATAAACCTAAACGCCCATGCCCAGACTTTGTATCCGTATATCTATAGTCTGTCTCTGTGGACCTTAAGAAATTATATTCACGTACACACAGTCCAGATCCTTGATCATGTGACCATGCCAACCAATGAGATAGTTATTTCGTCCAATAAAAATCATCAAAAGAAAAAGCACCAAGAAGTGGGCTGATAAAAAAAAATAAAAAAAAACTTTTTTTTAACAAAATGTTCAGGGTATGGTTGAAATGTAGGAAAAGTACAATCATAATAAATATATTTGAAGAACCATTTGAACTATCAAACTTATTTTTAGCGTTTGCTTTTGCCTAAAAATGCAAAATAAATAAGTGTACAGGTATTATTATCCCAGATGTTATCAAAGTAAGCAAAGATATCATTGGTGCTTTTATTTTGATGCGCATGCACTTTACTTAAGTGAGATTGGTCATCCGTATAGATTAGTTCTTAAAAAAAAAGTTAAAAGATGGCCAACGTCTACGGACTAGGATAAGGATACATATCAGGATTCTGTAGATAGAGCAATCCGAAACTGTGGCATCAATTTCTTACAGACTAAGCACTTACAGATACAAAGTCTGAAGATGGGGTTATACAGTGCAGGAGGATCTCCCACTCAAATGAAAGAGTCTTAACGTACTATACAGCAAGTGAGGTTTAATGGAAATCCCAGGGAACTCTACACATCGTGGAAGCAACAAGGATGTTTGTTGGGTAAAACAACTAAGGGCTACTTTTAATTTCATGGTCATGTGATCGTCTCCTTTACATTGCTCTTTCAACGAAAGGCAGGGATTCTATTCAAGGCCACTAAATATAATAAGTCTCTTTAAGGGAAACCTCATTTCGCTTCATTAGGTAATGGTATTATATTTGTATGAAGGTACAGGAAAGATGGATACAAACTAATTAAAAGGAAACGAATACAATATGACTTTTACAATGAAAAGAAGACCACAGTCCACAATTCACACTGTTGCCACTGGACAAAGAAGTAATGGCCGCCTCTTGAAGAAAATCGATCGTTACCGCCCAATCCCCCGATCAAGGGTTTCTGGTTCCCTCTTTAAGGAAGTTGCGCTGCTCGTTTCCCACACCTTCTTGATGAGTTCCGATAGAATGAAACCTAGGTTGGGGGGATTGGGCGGTAGCGATCTATTTTCTTCAAAAGGCAGACATTACCGCTTTGTCCAGTGGCAGCAGTGTAAAGTGTGGACTGTGTTGTTCAATTTATTGTAAAGGCCATTTTGTGTGCATTCTTTTTGATTCTAATCACCTTCCCTGTACCTTCTTACAAATATAATATATATAGTATGGGTAATATTATAGTTTTTAGTCTATTAAATAATATCTATTTTAGAAAATAGTTGAGTCATAAGTTCTAGCATGGCTGGTTATCTTAAAGCGTGAGTCGGTAACCCTACCCCACAATCTCGCGCTATAAATGGAGGAGCGGTGTACGGTTATTTTGTAGGTATTGATAATATCCATCAAAAGTGACGGCTGCAGATCACAGGACTCGACGTGACGTATGAGTACATTAAGGTGAATCTGGTAATTTTTTTTAGTTGTCATATAAGGCTCTTCCTATGAAAATTGGTAGTAGCTAATTCTAAATTTTTCTCCTTGATCCGACATCATTCCAAAAAACATCATTCCAAAATATTGCCGTGTTATTTGAACCAGTGATAGGTTACAACCAAAACAAGGGGACAGAATTTGGTAGTTTCCACTTCCATCCCATCACAGCCCCATTTTGATAATAAACACCTGACAGGGTTAGTTTCCGAACAAATATTTGATCATGCTGTTTGCAGATTGGACACTCAATGACACTCGTTACCTTGGTCTATAGCTACTATAGTCATCAGGGCCAGGGACTGTTTGGGATTACAGGTCTAATTTGTGTAGCACCTGAAGAATACATTTCGACCCATTTTCTCGGCAGTTGATGTAAACGTATCATGAGTTTGACAAAATGATATATTTTTTCGCCCAAAGCTACAAGTACACTGCGCTTACCACGAAAGGTAACTCTCTTAGCGTGACGGCTTACACTATGGAGTAGCTAATAAGGCTGCGGTGTAAGTTGTCAAACTGCTGCCTTTCAGGGTAAACAAAGTGTACACACAAGTCAATGTTTATCGTGAACCATGTAGGCTTCTTTGTAACAAATAGAATAATCAAGCCTAGGAAAGATTAAATGAAGAGAGATTTATAAACCAAGTAACCATATTCCCTTCCTAGGTGCATGTTTACATACATATTAGCTATGTTATTATTATTATTATTATTATTATTAGCACCACGTCTTACTACCCGTTCGGGTTATACGCTCTTACGCTAATGATTGTGATATGAAATGGAGGACCTACAGTTTAACGTGGGATCCGAACCACGGTGGAGGCCTGGCATTCCCCACATTCACAAGATGTCTTGTCAGAGGTGAAGGAAGGGTTTGGTAATCGGATAAATCTGTGCCGGGACCGAGGATTGAACCCCGGACCCCCAGCACAAAAGTCTGACACCTTACCCCTAGATCATCAGGTCACCTTATTAGCTATGAATACAAACCACTAGAGGTTTAACTTGATTCTAATATCAGGACTAAATTTAACATCATTTATGATTTATGTTAGGTGGTCTGCCCTTGCCTAAGTGATACTGGAGTAAAAAATACTAAAATACATGTTTTTAAAAATGAGTTTTCACTGTCAAAGGCAATTTCTTGGATCAGCTCAATTGTAAACATATCCAACAAGTACAACAGTTCACACTCTTAACCAGAAGAAGCCATCTTTGAGAGTGAAATGTGTTTTTTAGTGTCTTATCTAAACAATTTACACTCCAGCATCAGTTAGGTGAGTGATGGCTATCCCTCCTAGTTATATATTCTCTTAATATATATGTATATATATATATATATATTTATTTATTTTATATTCCTCTTTTAGGAAGTTGTGTTGTGCATTTCACACTCCTCCCTGATGAGTTCCCTAGAATGAAACCTAGGTCGGGGGACTGGGCGGTAACGATCGATTCTATTCAAGAGACAGCCATTACCTCTTGGTCCAACGGCAACAGTATTAAGTGTGAACTGTGTTCTTATTTTCATTGTAAAAGCCATTTTGTGTTAGTTCCCTTTTATATGTTTTCCATCCACCTTTCCTGTACCTTCTTCCAAATATAACGAAATACCTCAAAAGGCAAAAAGAGGTTTTCTTCAACGAGATCTAATATATAAATTAGTAACATATGCAAGAAGGTAGAGGGAAGGATGGATATAATTGCAAAAATTAATCAGTAGGTCAATTTTGTAAATTAATCATTTTGTTTGATAAAGTTGGAGTAAGGGGAGTAGAAATCAACTGTTGACTCACTTAGCGATAATAAGAGTGAGTGTCTTTGAGTGAGTGGTAATGAGTGTCCATCCTGAAGGTCACATACACACATGAGCAGCCCAACTAAAACATTGAGCTACTGCACACACAATGCGAGCAAAAAAAAAAAANNNNCAAAAAAAAAAGGCTTGTGTGTGTGCACATGTGTGGACGGGCGATACATACGAGTCAGGGGTGGAATTACTCCGGGTACGCAATTCCACCTCTGCGAGCCGCGATGCGTACATTTCTAGCCGCGAGTGCATGTCCTGCGTGAGTGTGGAATGCTGCGGAGATGGCGCGGGGCTCTCCAGGGCGTCGCCTTCGAGCACGGTCTGGACCGGCAAGTACCCCACACGAGGGTGTTTCTTGAAGTAGCGCTTCGACTTGAACTTGTTGCGCAACGCGCGCGTGAAGTCGCGGACGTCCTCGCCCGATGTGGTCTGGAGGATCAAAAACAAATTGTGTTCATCTTTGTTTATGTCGGGGCATTTAAAATATAGGGCATATAAGTTAATACTGACATCGACACTAGCCCTGGTGTAACGCTAAACTTTCACAATAGACTGAATAGCCAATGAGGGAGGGATCAGGAAGGGAATCTCGGTCTGGTGTAATGAGGTTGATTTTACACTCTCCTTCCAAGCATATTTCCTTATTATTGTTACAATGGTGTAAACAAGGTTAGCCTGGTTAGCTTGGATGGGTCGAAAGACACGATATACACCATAAAATGTAATGTGAATAGCAGAGTCTTAAGATGAATACACTAAATTAATTAAGACAATGCTAGAGATTAAGTGATAGTTCTTGATGTATGCTAGGACCTCTTGTTCCTAACATACATTGTAACAGCTTGTGATGTCCTCTTGTTAACCAACATACATTGTAACAGCTTGTGATGTCCTCTTGTTCCTAACATACATTGTAACAGCTTGTGATTTTCTATTGTTTCTAACATACATTGTAACAGCTTGTGATTTTCTCTTGTTCCTAACATACATTGTAACAGCTTGTGATTTCCTCTTGTTCCTAACATACATTGTAACAGCTTGTGATTTTCTATTGTTCCTAACATATATTGTAACAGCTTGTGATTTCCTCTTGTTCCTAACATACATTGTAACAGCTTGTGATTTCCTCTTGTTCCTAACATACATTGTAACAGCTTGTGATGTCCTCTTGTTCCTAAAAACAGCTTGTGATTTTCTATTGTTCCTAACATACATTGTAACAGCTTGTGATGTCCTCTTGTTCCTAACATACATTGTAACAAGAGACCCTGTTACTCACCGCGGTGCAGTACTCCTGCATGGGGTGAGTCAGCTTGTGGTTCTTGGCCTTCCTCCCAGAAAAGAAACAGTTCTGGCACATGTCAAAGTTGAAACACTTGAGACATCGGTACCTGAGATAAACAACCAATCATAATCAGACCAGGCACATATATTGCTTGGGGGGACAGAATGTAGCTGAGTATGTAGTGTGGCTGCCTACTTAACTAAGGGACTCAGATTCAATTCTCGGAGTGGCCGAAAAATTTAAATTCAATTTTGTTTCTTTCACACTGAACGAATTAACGGCCTAGGGGGGAGGGGGGCTGGGTGTTGTGTGTGTGTGCTAGCTTAAGGTGGCTTAGTCAAAGGAGGTGGAAGATACATGTGGCCCTCCTGGTGGGTGTTACATAAACAGATCCCTACAAAAAGGAATTGTTACTCGGCTACAAGAACACGCATGTAAAACCATACAATAATAATAATAACTTTTAAATGAAAAAAAAATAATCTAATTTTGGACCAACTGATTGACACAAATAATATTACATAAATAATTCTTTAAGCCACATACACCTTTATCAATTTTTTATTTGGTTCAAATGTAGATTTTCAACCACTATCTGGAAACCTGCTTTAGTGGCCGCATGGTTTAAGGTGTCACTCTTGGATGACAGGAATATCGGGTTTCAAATCCCTGTCAGGTGTACTGAGAGAGATTTTTCCGAAATGGTTTTCCACTCTCCCTACAAGTAAATGTGAATACACTTCCTACAAATTCAACTTTCCCCTCATCTATAACACATTAATATGGCCTGAACAGGTAGAAGACACGGCACTAAAAATAAAATATATCTGAAAAACAAGACTTCATCATTTCTTTGAGGGTGCTAAGTTTGTCCTCTCCGAATACATTTCACACCACTAATGACACAGAGAGCAAAACAACTAAATACATTTTTGTTATATTTATTGTTGTTAAGGTGCAATTTGTTTAGTTATCATTATTATTATTATTATTATTATTATTATCATCACTGCGTCTTACTACCCGTTCGGGTTATACGCACTTACACTAATGTGTAATAGTAGGGTGATTGTGAGATGAAATGGAGGACCTAACAGTTTAATGTGGAATCCGAACCACGGTGGAGGCCTGGCATTCCTCACATAATTTGTTTAGTTGTTTCTTCAGTGATGGATAAATGACCACATGTGACATTTTTACCCGTAATATTGTTATTTCAATCAAAGAATCGAGTGAGTTGAAACCCTTCTTTCCAGTGGACTGCGAATCAAAATATATTCTGTTAGCCTATGATGACAAATTGTGGTGGATGTGAGGTTATGTTACCTGAACCCCACGATAGGGTACTCCTTGCAGATGTTGCACTTGGCCTGGTGTTTGGCCGTCTCTGCCGCTGACAGCCGATGTAGTACCGGCAACCACACCATGCTCTGGGGCTCCTGCTGCAGCCAGTTCAGGAAGTGGATTGCCTGTAAAAACACTTCATGTACACTCTCCAACAAAACAAGAGCTGTTTCATGCCGGTCGGATCAACCAATTCGGTGTTATTGATAGGCGGGGGCACCTCAAAGAGAAATCCATGT
The DNA here is from genome assembly GCA_902141385.1 of Timema californicum. Lineage (NCBI taxonomy): Eukaryota > Metazoa > Arthropoda > Insecta > Phasmatodea > Timematidae > Timema > Timema californicum. The sequence goes on from CABFOW010009725.1 coordinate 7,564, forward strand.
TTTCTTTGAAACTATATAGACTTTTGTGTCGAGTCAAATATCAATCAAGATTCAGGTAAAACCAGTCCTAGGTTTGACTCATCTCTAGACATGAAACTATGTGTACAAACGGTTGAAAAAGAATGACAGGGCTACCACTATTCTCTTAACATGAAGTTCGTATTTTTTCAGACACTTTAGAAAGTAGTAGAGAGGGATTAAATTTCAGTGTATATAAAATTTACTAATGTGAAGTCGTGCCAATGGGGACAATAACAGGATGAACTGTATGATTTAATCTTGATGGGGACATTTATAAATTTGTTCCGCAACTAATTGGTTTAAGGGAAAAAATGGAGGAAGGGATGATAAAACATGAAGGGATCGATATAGTGCGCTTACTTCTGCAGTTTGCTTCATCTTATATATGCAAAGGCCTGCTATATTTTAAAGATTGCATTTTAATGTCCCTAATTCCCAAATATTTCAGTAGTTTTAAGTTTGTTTTTTGTAAAATTCACTGTGCTTCCCTGATTTTTTTTCCAGACACATTAAATTATCTGTTTTTCCTCATTTTTATTATCGTTTCAATTTATGAACAACTTAAACACATGGCGACATCCCCCTGGAATAAAGCAATGTGCCAATCGACTGACCTCGATGGTGGTCTTGTCCTTGCCAGCCTTCTCAAAGCAACTGCGCACCGAGGGCTCAATGTTGGAACCTCCAAAAGCAGCGACCTCCCCCAACTGCCGAGGCACTTGGATGCAGTCGTGTAGGAGGAGTCCCAACTTGCGCTGGTCCACCAGCCGATTGGGGTCAGCGATCAGCCGGAACAGATCTGAACAGTATTATGTTTGTTATCAGATGTCATAGGATGATAATATACACGGATATTATTTCAGATACAGCCTGGGATTGAACCAGCTTCAGCTTCACGAACGACTTGGCCGCAAGCATTCTTGCCAAGGTTATGATCCATTATTAGTTGGAACATGTTTCAAATCCAGCACAGGACTTCATGTAAACAAAATAACTTGTTTACTATACCGAGGTGTTTCACTGACTCTCGGCCCCCAAGTTTCAAACTAATGGACATAATTGGTGTATGAGAAGCACTCAGGGGCCGATAGTCAGCGAAACATCTCATATTAAGATGGCGTCTGATAAATTGAAATAATATTTTCCCAACAGATTCTACCAGCTGAGGTACCCCGATTCTTATCTCAGTATCCCTCAAGACTGTACAGAAATAATGTCTGGCTACCTCAGTCGACAAAGGTCCCCGGTTTGAACCCCAGTCCACGCCTCATAGAAGAGAGTCTCATCACTCACATCTGTACTTCTCCTCCAAGTGTCCTTTACACAGCAGCACCAGACCAACCTTGAAGGACAGGACTCGAATCTGACCTGTGCGTTGACTGAAACAACAAAATAGGGGGTGTTAATATCAATTCCTCGGCACTAGTGAATTATTATTGGTATCAAAATAATCAATTTTAATGTCACAGTTTTCAATAATTCTATTCTTAACTCTCAAAATCCCCAAAAAAACAAAAGTGCAGTCATATTTTTATAGAAAGATGTAAACTTAATACTGGGAGCTCATGTCGCTCATGGCGAGAATAAAAATAGTGCGTATTATTGGAAGCTGGAAACTGAAAAATGGGAACTCATGTTGCCATAATGGCGAGAGTAAATATTCTGCATTATTGGAATCTCTTGTTAACTTTTTAATCGGTACATCGTAGTGGGCTTCCTATAAAAATCAAACTTTACTGGTATTCAAACAAATCAACAATATTCAGAGCTCGGTATCTTTTTATTGTGACCATTATTAGTTCTTTTATAATTTCCCATTCATTTTTTTTCGGAATTGAAATGTGGACTTGTACTTTTAAGTTATCATTTCAAAAATTCTTCTCAAAACCTTCAAAAAACCGCCTCCATATTCTGCGAACATTTATGCTAGTATTTAATGCTATGCTATACTTATGGTAAAGCCATGCTTGCAGACACTGGTGTCTGTTTGTCTCCCTGTGACCCACCTGTCGTAGACATTGAGAAGCCAGTTAATCGCAAGGTCCAGGCATAGAGGAACATTGACCAGACTGGGGTTATCTGCGGCGATTGTCTCGTAGAGCGACGCCAACACGGTCACCATGTCCGGGACGTCGATGAGCTTGTCGTTCTGGGCGCGAAGACCGTGCGAGTCGAACGACTCGACAGCGGCAGACAGGCTGAGGAGATCCACTGTGACAGAAAAAGAGAGAGATAGATTTGATCCTGTTTGGTAGTTTGGCACATTCAGAGTGACGCGCGAACTCCACAAAGAAAAATGTGCCATGAGCAGAAAAGAACCAGTGCACTACACAATGATTTACTAATATCTTGCAATTAAAATTAAACATTCCAGTAAAAAACGAGAAGCTTGGATTATGTTGTTAAATTCAAAAGCGTAGAGCCAAACAAACAACAGGAACACTGAGACTTTACTCAAGTGACAACATTTACTTTTTATTTTTATCGCCACGTCTTACAACTTGTTCAGGTTATAGGCTTGTATAATAATTACTCTAATAGGGCAGGGATGAGGAAGGAAGCATTTTAGAGGTAGTGCACTTGCATTTTCATGGAAGGAGAGTGGGAAACTATTCAGGAAAAAACACCTTAAGTAGGCTCGACCGAGATTCAAACCCCAATCTCCCCCGTCATTAGCAGGTCAGCCAAACACTAGAGTGACCCCTTAGACCGTTCGGTCACTGAAGAGGATGACCTTTACTTAATCCAACATTTATATTAAAACGTGTCCTCTAGTAACTCCCTACAGTTTCAAACCCAACGCAAGTCGTGCGAAGACCAGATTGATCACAACGGAGACCCCCAGTTGCAAGCCACTCACTGCAGAGTTGCTTCTGGACCGTCCGCAGCTTCATGGAGGTCCGGTACGCGGAGAAGCGCACTTCGTTGAGATCCGACAGAGAGTTCATAAGTTCCATCATCTTGGGGTGGTCCCAATGGGTCGTCTCACACTGGTGACTGGAATGGGAGGGCCAATATACTTTCATATACACACATGTCTTCATAACACACACGTCTTCACTTCACAACACAAAGACAGATAATGTGGAAACAGAATACTGCTTAGTTCAGAGCTGTTCAGGAGAGGGAGGTTTGACCATGACTAAGCTGTGCTTTACATTTCCTCAGGTTGGCGACCTATTCCTCTGCGCTGAGCAAATATTGGTGCAGATCCTACTAATTACCTGCTCTCCACATTCTTTATTGCCTAAAGTATGTCGTTTGTAAGCTTTGGTCAAAATGTTTTCTCCTTTAGGGGTCACCCAAAAAACCAAGTAACGCTTTTTTCTTTACTTTTTTGACCCTCCGTCTCATGTAACACCAAGTGTAGAATGTACAGTTAGCCTGACCCCTCTCCCCCCTACAACCTGTGTTATGTAACACTATGATGAACGCCCCTTCACATTATAACACCATTTAGATATTAGAGCCCCTCCTCCCCCCCAATGAAATAAGTCAAAAATCTAAACAATGGGTCAATCATACATTCTACTTCTCCTCCAAGTCCATTCCTTATTTTTCCTCTTTCTTCTCCTACATTGGTGTGAACAGTAAAAACTATCACCTATTGAAACTGTTTTATTATTATTATTCAACACCGCGTCTTACTACCCGTTTGAGTTATACGCTTTAAGTATTAATTACGCTAATGGATTAGGAAATGGGAAGGTTGAATTAGAGGAAGTGAACCCACATTTGCGTGTAGAGAGAGTGGAAAACCATTTTGGAAAAACCACCCCCAGTTCACCCGACTGAGATTCGAACCTCGATCTCCCCGTCCTCAGCAGTCGACCTCAACACGACTAGCGCGTTAGCCAACTACGCCACCGAGGCGGGTCCCATTGAAACTGTTTTAACCTAAGGGTAAATAGGGGATGCAGTTTAACAAGGTGCATCAGCATTCTTGCAGGCGGAGTACGGAAGATACATCTGGTCTAGATTCGAGGCCTGGAGCGTGACTCACTTAATGTAATAAGGCACTTTGTTGGCAGTGACGGCCCGCTCCCAAGGGGGCTCCACGGAGGCCGAGAGGAATCCATGGTTGGGAGGTGCTCCCTCTTTGCCGTAGTCATTGAGCTGCTTGTAGCGGTCGTCCACTGCGAGCTGGAGCTGCTTCCATCTGGAACAAGACATTGTTGACGTGAATGTACCCCGCATTGACTACAGTCTCGTCAAGAAGAGCGACAAACTTGTAACGTTCCGAAATGTTACTTTAAGCTGAGTGTCACCGCGTCAGAATATATTCAAAAGATTTTTATTTATGTTTATCACCGCATCTATTTCCTGTTCAGGTTGTAACCAGATGTACTAATTACGCTAGTGTGCTAGGGATGAGTAAGGTTGAACCTAGAGGAAGTGTACCCACATTTGCGTGGAGGGAGTGTGGAAAACAATTTAGGAAAAACCACTGTCACTCAACTTAGATTTAAACTCCAAACTCCCGTTCACCGACAATCTAGTCTGTTTCGAGTGTGACGCCTTAGACCATGCAGCCACCTAAGCGGGTCATTAGCGTTATTAAAATGTGTAAATCCCGGATGAGCGGTAGGAGGAGTAGGAAGGCAAACAAAACACAAATAGACCACCAGAATTATCTTTTCTTCCCACAAGTGGTGTGGGGAATAAAGTCAGGATTCGACCTAAGTCTCTAATACAGTTTTGGGTAATACTCGAAGGGATAACCCTTTGAATTCTCCTACAGTTCTTCAATTTTATAAATATGAGCAGTTGAGGGATTGTCTCACCTTGTGTTGAGGTCCTCCAGCCTGTTGAGGTTAGCATGCGACACCAGAACGTTGTTCGACGTGAACAAACCCGCCTGGTCGTTGATATCTTCCACAGTCCTCTGGATCGGAGTCAGGCGCTCCCCAAATTTCTAGCGTCATCAAACAAATACAATCTGTGAGTCTATTCTCAACAACACTTAACACGAAACTAAGATGGACACTTATTGCGTCATTTACTAGACACTTAACTCAGAGGCCTGTCTGAACTATTAACAACATAGACTTAATTATTATAGTGGAATTCAAACCACTAGAATTCTGTACTTCTAGTCTTCACTCAGCGAGTATTCCAACAGTAAGTGATCTCCTGGAGATCCCCAGTTAGCTAATATTCCAACAGTAATCCCCTGGAGACACCCCAGACATCCAGTATTCCAACAGTAATCCCCTAGAGACCCTCAGTCAGCCAGTATTCCAACAGTAATCCCCTGGAGACCCTCAGTCAGCCAGTAATACAACAGTAATCCCCTGGA
>CABFOW010009726.1:0-12882 GCA_902141385.1 Timema californicum
GACCTACAGTTTAACGTGGAATCCGAACCACGGTGGAGACCTGGCATTCCTCACATTCACAAGATGTCTTGTCAGAGGTGTTATTTTTGTATTAAAATTACAAATTGGTTAGTCCAAATTGTATTCTTTCTTAAAGTTTTATTATTATTATATTAGTTGTTAATTTCAACTAGTTTGTTAAACTCACAATATTATAATTAAAATCTTTATTAATCAAAATTATTAAATTTATCCTTGAAGGAGCCTTGTTAAAACAAATTTACCCCTACAACTATCCCTGGGTCCACCCTTGAGCTAGGCGTAGTTAAAAGTATTTGTCCTTTTAAAGATAGCATTGTATTCCACCATATACCTCTGTAAACCTTTCCTGTTAGGCTACTAATCCCCTATTTCCTTACTTTTATTTGTACGCAAAGTGAGAAGTTAAGTGAGAATGAGAGGTAATGCTACTGTCTCCCTCTTTAACCGGACCGTCACGAGCAAGACAAACCGATAGTGCTACACTCTATCGGAATATATCTGTCCCTAGCAGCCTGTGCACACCGTTAATGCTCATAATTCGTCACATTGTGAACGTCACATCATGTGATTCCTCCTCACCCTATTTCCCCGCTGAGAAAATGTAGTATATAAGCTACGAGCCGAGTGTGATCTGTACTCTTTGATTTTGGACGATTGTAGGAACTTACGAATAATGTAAGTGTTTGTCATTTTTGGCTAATTTTGTATTATATTTTTATTAGAAATTGGTTAGGATCTAAACTGTAATTAGTACTTTATTATTAGCACCGTGTCTTACTACCCGTTCGGGTTATACACACTTACACTAATGTGAAATGGTAGGGTGATTGTGAGATGAACTGGAGGACCTACAGTTTAACGTGGAATCCGAACCACAGCGGAGGCCTGGCATTCCCCACATTCACAAGATGTGATTAATACACTTCTTGACAAAAATTAAGGAAGGGTTTGGAAATCAGATAAATCTGTGCTAGGACCTAGGATTGAACCCCGCACCCCCAGCACAGAAGTCAGACACCTCAGCCCTAGACCACCCATGATTAATACTAAATTAAAGATCATATTTTGGCTAATTTGTTTATTTTTATTTACAAAATTGAGAATTAAGGAACTTTGCTTATTTTGAATATCTGATCTAGATCGTAATATGGAGTCCATGAACGGCCTAATGTTGATTATTTTGGTGTTTGATACTTTGAAAGCTTATGGCTTGCATTAGAACATTAGCACGTCCTTGGGTAGATTATTTCTCGTTAGGTATGTTAGTATGGCTAGGCTTAGGAAATGTAATATCTTCTTTATATACTATTGAATTGAAGTTTTTGTATATAACTGATTGTAAATGTTAGGACTTGCCAATCTACCAGGAATTAGGGAAGATAAATAATTACGATGCCTATGATTAGTAGAGTATGTATGCTTAGGTGCAGAACTATATGGTATTTACCCTTATATTATGAACTATTTTAGGAGTCTAATGTTGTTAGTGAGATTTTTTATATCAGTTTAGAATATAAATATGTTTTGATTCATGTAAGGGCTGTCCAGCTGCACGGGTACTATGCATGGTAGGTCAGGGCACTGTTCATGGTTAGATTAACATTGTTTGAACAGAGCTAATGTTGATATAAATCTGTAAGATAGTGTTTGTGTCGCTAATGTTAGGGTGAAAGTGGATGCTAATGGTCTGTTCCGTTGAGAACCAAAATAGTTTATCTTCATTAGAGGTGGAGTGACTGTAAGGTCCAGGGAAGAAGTTTTGAGGGTGGGTGAGGGGGCTGGTTAGCAGGGTAGAAAGTCCTCTCTGGCTATTATGAATGAAAACTAAGTCAGGGACAAAATTAAACTATCTGTTCATTTTTAAAGTTAACCTTAACTTGATTTAAACACTAAGTTCATTTAGTTTATGTTAACGATGAATCGTAGTCATAGTTCAAATCTCGAATGGATAAACAAAGGGGGCATCTTTCTAAATGCTTTCCCTTTGTTCCTCCACAAATATGTGGGTACATTTCCTCTGTTTTAGATATTGCTCATCATTAACACACTAGTGAAATTAATTAAAATATAAATATTAATTACACTAAGTGTGCAATATTCAGATATAACAAACTAATAGAGTGGGGGGAAAGGGGGCAGATGTTGTATTTAAAGCATTATTTCTACATGATGTTGGATATGAATATTTGTTAATTATGGTTATAGCCTCATCTACATATTATTTAAATTAAAAAATGACATCTGGACATGAGAATTGAGCTTGGGACCTACAAACTATGTTATGATACTTTTAAAAAAACATTTTAATAATGTAACAAGGACTGACTATGATTATTTGTAATATAATTCAATTTTTGGTAAAGTTCTACAATATGTTTTAATTTAGCATGAAAAACATAGATATTATATGATATAATAATAATGGTTGAAATACAAGCAAACCAGTTTTTACCGCTTCATCGTACCGTTATTCATTTCATCAGCCATTAAAAGAGAATACACCACTGATTTACTTTTGAACTTTTGCTACCGAAATAATCAATCACCTTGGATATAACAAAGACACGACAAACATTACATTACAAGTCTGCTAAACGCAACTGAACACAATACTAAAAACAACAACGCGCATGCGCAACAACACAAGAGGCTAGAAACAAAACAACAACTACATATGTCTCATCATATTCAAGAACTAAATAATGTCAACAATAATAATATAGACACTATAATTTGATTCATATATTAAAAGATTGGTAATAGTAACTACAGGTTATGATATCTTATAAAGACAAATATGATACAATCAGTGAAATTATAACAAACATCCAAAAAGTTTAATACATATTAAAAATTGTGGACTTTTGAGTCAAATTGCAGTAAAACAATGTTATGATGGGATATTGTATTTGAGTATACATTACGGGTCTTGTATTAATTGCGAATTTAAACAGAATTAGTTTTGAGAATTTTGAAAATATATCGAAATGAAAGAAGATATGTAAAAATTGAATTCCTTCCTTATCTGTAATTCCGTGTTCCTTGGATATTGCTGCAATCCCTGCTTCGACATGTTTAGATGTTACAACCGCACCATCCTCAGGTCAGAGAGCTAAAAGTTATGTTATTGTACAACATTACTAAAAATTGAATTCTATTACAAATAATATGTTTTGATAGTTGTTATCAAACTAATTTGTTACATCTGAACAAAGGAGAGAAAATACATTAGAAAAAATATTTGACAAGAAAGGACATAAACAAAGAGTGATTGAATATGTATACCTATATGTGCGGAGGGGGAATGGGGGCGATGGAATATTGATATAGACATTCTGTGCACAAATACACATATTGTAACCTGAACCTAGCTCATACAGTAGTGGCTCACAAATTACGTTACGTGATGCCATTGTAGGTTGTTGATGCTTTTTTTTTACTTTTTTTAGCTACCTGTTTAGGTTATACACCTTTGTACTAATTGCTCTAATCTTAAATCTAGGACAGACACAAAATCCATCCCTCTGCCATCAATTCATCACTGTGAAAGGGTAAACCCACATTCCAACAATGAGAAATTTATCGACCATGCCAGGGATCGAGCCTGAGACTCTTAGGTCCGTGAGTGGACACACTACCGACGGAGCTAAGCTATGTAATTTTCTAGCATGATAAATTTTTTTTCTAAGTTATATCTACAAACAAATTTATAGATTTTTTGTACAAAAGGGCTAATTTGTTCTTTAAAAAAAGGTGGGGAAGGGGCACAGCATAGACTTTCTCACCACTGTAAAGAAAAAATAAGATATTTAATTTACTTAAAACTCCTAAGATATTTGAAACGAGATAAGGGATATTGCTGCACATTCTATCAAAGAGTATAAACAAAATAATATACACTGTTAGATAAAATAGGAACATCACACCGAAGAGCATTACAGCAATTTCCAAATTCAAAGATCTCTAATACACACACACACACACACACTTATATTTCAGAAACTATTGGTTTTATAAAATATATTTCAAATAAAGATTTTTATATTTAATATGCCTTTATTTTTGAAATGATAAGTTATTTGGTATATTTGATATCTCAAAGAGATGTGAAGCTATGATAAAAATTGAAAGTTTCCTTAAGGGGCTGGATCACCATGGGAGATGAGCACGGCGGCCGGTTTCTAAGGCGATTTCTCTGTACCCGATTGCTATGAAAACTACTATACACATTTGAATCAAATTTTTACTACTCTAAAGATCAATTCACTTACGTGGTTTATGTTTTATTCATATCCACCCATCCAATTCAAATTTAAGTGTTAAAAAATAATTTAAAGAACACTGCATAAGACAAACTGGTCTTGTTATTGAAATGTGGGATGACTTAGGCTAGAACTGTTTATATTATATTACAATAAATACATTTCTCTATCATTTAGTATAATTTAACGCCAATTAAAAGTTAAATATTTGTAAGCAACTTTGTTTAAATTATTTTTATGTGATCGTATTTTCATAGTTTAATCTTTTGTTTTTTTTAAATCTGCATAAACCTAGTAAATATCATTGAGCATAATTATATTTTTATTTTTCAACATTCTTATTGTTCTAAACCAAAATAAAGTGGTACAGTTATATTTTAATTTAAAAAGATGTTGTGATGCTATATGCTGCGACCTATCGGTGTAAGATTGAACAAGATGAGCCTCTCGTGAAAACTTAGGGCAGTTATGCCAAGCGTTGCACTGTGACTAACAGATGTTATCAGGAAAAATACCAACTCGACTACGTTCATTTATGAACTAAGTTGTGTGAATAAGATGTGTTTTGCAATGGAAGCCATTTCTGTAAAAAAAAAGATCCAAGAAAATAAAAAACTACTTTATCTCTCAATCAGACGAAAGAAAAATAAATGTTCTGCTCTTGTGAATTAGATTTTTTTAAATGTGTTATGAATTTGTTATCGTGCTTGCATGGAAAATAGAATTTTAAAACTGTAATTTAGAATGCATCTATTAATTTCATATCATGTGCATAGAATACCTACTATTATAATTACTGGACCCACTTTGGTGACCACGTGATTTAAGGTACTACTCTTGCAATAAACTGGACTGCCGAGGACGGGGATCGAGATACGATGCCGGTTGGGTGCTATGAGGTTATTACTACTAAACTGTTTTCCACTAACCCTCCACGCATATGTGAGTGTATGTCATCCAAAAAGCAATCTTACTCTTCTCCAACACATTAGCTTAACTAGTAGGTTTGTTGCCTGGTGGTCTAGGGGTAAGGCTGCGGTCACTTTGGATGCACGCTTGCGCAAGTAAACTGTATGCGTGAGCGTGCGCAAGCGTGCATGAAGAAACAAAATTCGAATAAACCCATCTAAACCAGTGGTGGTGTGCCCGAGCTGGTCACACTGAGTGTGAACTGGATGCGCAAGCTTGTACAAGCTTGTGCATGTGCAACCGCGGATCAAATAAATTTGTTTCTTCATGCATGCTTGCTGTATTGACTGAAAGTTATTTTATTTCCCTTGTTTTCAAGAGGTGATAGTTTTGTCCTTGTGTGTTTGTATTTAGGATGGAAATGGATATGGTAATAGCATGTGTTGAAGCAAGAAGGGCCATCTGGGATGCCTCTTCTAAGGACCATAGCAACAGAGACATTATAAAGAAACTGTGGGCAGAGATGGGAACCATATTGGATATTCCAAGTAAGTAAGGATATATTTGAAAAGTGGTGAAAAAAACTTTATTCCAACTTAATTATTATTGTTTTAACTATCACAAAAATCACAAAATAATATAATTACCTACTGAATAAATATGCTTTATTAGTAGTAGTAGTTAGCCTATGAAATTTTGAACAATGTTTGGGTTATTTGGTATTGAAGTAGTGTTTAAAAGCATCTCCGATTTTAATTGCCTTTTCAGTAGCTCTATTGTATCTAAGCAAGTCATCATTTGGCAGGTAAATTCGAAGGTGCTGTGTTTGGTTTTGTGCAACAAACACACACATTTCAGAATCATGTCTACATTAGCCAGCATACACTGAATTTCAGTTTTAAGAACTCGCCACTTAGCAACTAAAATTCCAAACGTGCACTCAATCACTCGACTAACAGAGGATAGTCTATAGTTAACAGTTCTTGGTCTTCAGTTGAAGTTTTGTGGCCATATGGTTTCAAAAGATAGGTTTTTAGAGGGTAACCTTGGTCCCCAAGAATTATATGAGGGACAGGATTTGGTGCTGTGATGTTTGATGAATAGGGAAGGTTTTTATCGGCAGGCATTAAGGTACCTTCCTCTAACTTTTGATACACAGATGCCGCCTGAGACATCCCACCATCACTTTGCCGACCATATCCACCAACATCAATACACAGAAACCTGAACTTAGAATCAGCCACACCCTGTAGAATCACAGAAAAACATTGTTTGTAGTTGTAGTACATTGACGTTGAATGGGCTGTGCATTTAATACGCTAGTGTTTACCATCAATACAGCCCACACAAGTTGGAAAGCTCCACCTACTAATAAAATCTTCCGCTGCAGATTCCAGTGAGGATCTGGTAGGTGATGGCATGTGGTCCTCAAGAAAACATTTCCAGATAGCTTCACATGTCTCGTAAACTATAACTTGAATAGTATTGTGAGCCAATTTGAAGGAATATGCCATGGATCGAAAGGCAAGCCCTGTTGATAGAACCTGAAAAACACAAGTTTTATGTAAACAATGGTTTTTGGGTGAAATTATTTAGTTTGTTCTATTTTAAACCAAGGCCACATGGTATTGCGGCTTGATAATGTTTAATTTAAAGTAAACAATTTCTAACAAACGATTTACCGCCCTTTGATAATTCTACACCGAAACCAATTAAAGGAACATAAATTGCTAGGTCCTACCACAGGGCCATTTTAACACACCTATATATTTAAAAAAAATTACAACCAAAGATTTTTTTCCCCCATGCTTAGTTAATACATGATATAAATTATACAGTTTTTTTCTCCAAAAAATAGATAATGAAATTAAAAAGTATTGGAAACTGAAAACATTGACCTTTACTTAAGAAACGAATGCTTTATAAAATTTGAATTGTGTGCAGGTGAGGTTGCCAAGAGTAAATGGAGAGCGCTGCGAGAAAACTACAGAAAGGAACTCGCTAAAAAGAGGACAAAGCACTGGCCAGGCAGCTGGAGACAAATGGAAATCTAAATGGACACATTTTGAAGATTTGTCGTTCCTGCAAGACCAGTTCACTCCTCATGTTATGACTGGGAGCATGGGTACTCCTCGACAGGAAGACGAAAAACTTCAAAATAATCAGGAAATACAAGACGAAATTTTTTCTCGGGATCAACAGGAAGAAGAACCACCATTATATGTAGGAATGGAGAGCTTAGGTGTTTACGGGTCTTCTAACGTACCTAGCCCCTCAGAAAAACTTCCATCATCACTTAGAGACAGATCGACAATCGGCAGCACCACAACGTCAAAAGCAGTTTTAAGATCGCTACTGCAACAAATGGTCCAGCTAGAGGAAAGAAAGGTTTCACAGTATTAAAACAGAAGGGAAACCACAAGAGAGGTACCATTTTCTTATGAACCTCCTACCCTCTCTGAGAGCTGTCCCACAACACAGGAAGATGATGGTTAGACGCAAGGTCGAAGACGTGTTCATTGAGGAAGAGGGTTTATTACAGATGTGTAATAACCCACTAAGTGGGCAACAGTCGGAGGCATCAACAAGAAGTGCTGAAAGCTACGAAGAACTTTTACCTTGTAAAACAAATGTTGGTCAATCATTTGGGCAGTATTTAATATTTTATGAGCATAATTAAATACTACTTACAATATTCATTAATGTTACTGTAGGCCTAAATATTTTTTAAATTAATTCTACTTACTTTATGTGATTTTTTTTAACTTTCAAAATAATAATGTTTCCCTTCTTAAATAAAAATAAAAATAGGCAAGACAATAATGTAATAGTACAAATATAATTGATTTTATTAATAAAACTGCTTGAAACAATTAATTATATAACTATGGACCCTCACCTCAAAGTAACCATAAGCCTTTCTTCTGGAGATACACAAATTCTGAAGTTTGAGTGCTTTGAGATCATTGGTGATATTTTTTCCAGGATATAATAAAATGTGTCTGGCATCATTCTAAAGTACCCAAAGAATTTATCTGGCTCTCAAGCAGATCCAGGAAAATGCGGCTATATTTTCCATCTTTCTTCGTATTCTTAAAATAATTGTTAACCCATTCTTCCCTAAATGGCTCTTCATCCATCATTAAAAATTTCAACACACCATTTTCCATCACAAACACTTCTTCATCCGATGACTCCATCATGACAGCTTGCTGGAAGTGATTACTTGCACCTAGTTGCAGCCAATGTGACCACCTTGTACACGCACAATCTGCTTGTGCACCCTTGTGCAACCTAATACTTGCGCAATCGTGCATCCAAAGTGACCGCAGCCTAAGGTGTCGGACTTCTGTGCTTGGGGTCTGGGGTTCAATCCTCGGTCCCGGCACAGATTTATCTGATTACCAAACCCTTCCTTCACCTCTGATAAGACATCTTGACCAGGCCTCCACCGTGGTTCGGATTCTACGTTAAACTGTAGATCCTCCATTTCATCTCACAATCACCCTACCATTACACATTAGCATAAGTGCGTACAACCCGAATGGGTAGTAAGACGCGTTGCTAATAATAATAATAATAATAATATTAACTAGTAGGTTACATCAGCATAAAACTTACACAGGCTCAGTTCACTTATGTGTACCAATCAAACACTTTGGCCCTACCTTTGGTAATCTGATCTGTAAACAGTACATAGTTTAGTATTGATAATACAGGTCTATCTAAATCATTATTAGCAATTTTAACAAGAAATACACTTGTCATAATAGATAACTACTTTGCTATCTACACTAATAATATTATAAAGAGGAAAGATTTGATCTTTGGTTTTTTAGTTTGTAATGGATAAACTCAAAAACTACTGGACCGATTTTAAAATTTCTTTCACCAATATAAAGCTACATTATCAGCGAGTTACATAGGCTATATTTTATTTTGGAAATAATGTGGGGGAGATGGGGAAGGGTCTAGTCAATTATAAAGCTGAATAATGAAAGGGGAGTGGGGTCACTAGTGAACATGCCATGACCACCACTATTTTAAAATTAATAAAATTAACATAGTTCCATATTTCATTTTGACAATTATTATTTGACAAAATAAATTAATCACAAATATAATTTTTACTTGCATAATTTTAAGTGTGTTCATTGCAGGAGTTTTGATGAAGGACTTTGAATGTATAAAGCTGTAGATTGCATGCATTATTATATACTGTGTGTAGCAAAAATTATAAAATAGCTAGTGATGTGTAGATATTATGAACACTCCTGACACAAAAGTTATTGATAATGAACACACAGATTATAAAATGATATTGCTTCAATGTAAAACTTGCGTGTAAGCCTATCTTTTTGGTCAAAATTGATATATAGATATTTTCCATACAATTGGGTGAAAAATCTTTTCTTGCAGTATATTTCTATATATTTTATTGTAATTATAAATACTTATTTTTGGAGTAAGTGTTTATAATTTTTGTAGTAGAGGCAATAAAGGTTACCTATGTAATATTTATTCTATAAAAATTATCCATTTTTAAAAATGAAATGTTTCTTTTTGCAGAAAATTGTTTTGTATGCTATCTTCAAATTTGAATATCAGTATAGTATTTATAAATATATAGATATATAATATGTATTTTATAATATTATATTATATTTTTATTTACATTATATGTATAAATATAATATTATGCAGGCTGGTCAAAATATTTTCTTGCAGTAGGATATAGTTTTCCTGAGGAATGGCCAGATTCAAATTTTGTCAAATAAACAGAGAATTTGTGAATATATTTTGTTTTTACACAATTACGCTAATGATTTTAGGGATCAGGAAGGTTACATTAATAAAAAGTGTACCCACACCTTCGGGGAGAGAGCGTGGAAAACCAACCTCAGTACATCCGACAGAAATTATATCCTCAATCTCCCCGTCATCAGCAGTCTAGTCTACTGCAAGAGTAGCGCGTCAAAATATTAGGCCACCAAAGCGGGTGTTAGACATATTAAAATATGTTTAAACTTTTAAAGTTATATTTGATTATCGAATATAATTAATAAAATATAGGTTAATATAGTTTGAAATTCTTGATAGTTACAAGTCCAGTGGTGTAACTATAGGGTAGTGTCAAAATGCCACAGGCCCACGCCCAAAATAGGGCCCACCACGCAGGTCCACCCACCCAAAATTAATTTGATAAGAGATGAAAGCATTGTCTTTTAAGCCAATTTTTTTTCGTAAAGATATAATTATTCAATCAAAAATTACTCAATAGTAATTTTATTGCGCACAATTTATGCTGTACAAAAAATGTATCTAAATATATTTCTGTAAAATCTATAGAAACAGCTGAAAAGTCATTTTCAAAACTTTATTAAAATTTATTCAAGGAACAAATGAATCAAGAAAGGATTCAGAGATTAGCTATAGTATGATTTTAGTAGGAAGAACCGTAGAAGTTAGTTACTAAAGTTACTAAAACAATGTTAATATATTCATAGATCATGCCATGTTATCTGCAGCTGTCACTTTTTATAGATATTTTCAATACCTATAAAATAACACAAATAAAATGTAATATGTTATCAGTGTTGGCCACAAAGAAATAGGTTTGAATTTTCTCTACTGTTCTTCCAATCAAAATCAGGGTATATATTGTCTGTTGAGCTACTGCCCATAGCTTGTCCTTGGAGGAGATGTAGACAATTTCACTGAGATCAATGTTTGTTTAGTCTTTGTAAGTCTTAATATTAATAGTTGATTATAGATTTGTTTATAAGATTTATAAATATTGTTTTATTTAATTCAATTAAGTTTTTTTACCTTATATTGAAACTTTTCAGCAACAATTTTAACAACTTTTATGGCTGTATAGTAATGCACTTTGGGTGGTTTTTCCTCATTGGGTTTACTTTCTTATCTATTTGTACAAATGTGGGTGCACTTCCTCTAAATTAAACCTACCTAGTCTATATTATTACGTATTATAAAATAATTTCAATAATAAATGTAATTTTTTTTATAGTCTACAATTATACATAAGCTTTGAGGAGGGTGGGGTCTTTGAAGTTTAACACTCAATTTTTGTGGGAATCTAATCGTAATTGGCTTTATTTTAAGTGTTTTACTGAATTTGGTCTCAAAAGTAAATTTTTACCCTATAATTTTAAGTTTTTAGTCACAAAGGTGCGGTAAGCAGTATTAACTATTCTTTTGCATTAAAATCATAAGGCCTACTGTCTGTAGTATAACATACATTATCAAACATTTAATATCTAAGTTATTGTAAACTGGGGTGACTTGAACACACATTTGAACGTCACCTATAAATCTGACCTTAAGTATATAATTTTATTAAATTCTATTTGCATTGTTTAAATAGTCTTAGTTTGGACTAGAGTTATTAATTTTTATTTCAATTTTTTATATTTTTAATCTTTAAAAAAGTTAATGTACCAAGTCACCCCTTGGAGTGGGGTCACTTTTATAGGTACAAGCAATGTTTTGCCATGCTATTCTTATGAGAGAACCTGTTAGTGATTGACATTGAGGTGAATTGAACACAAGTAAACAACCTTATAGAGTATCGTTTCAATTTTTTATGGTGTTTCGAACAAAAAATCACCCTAAAACAAATTTTCTCAAAAACCTTTAATAATTTTAAAGAAATAGAAACACAAGATAGGAACATTCTAACTACCTTACGATAAAGTGGAAGAATAATCTTTAAGAAAAAATTAATATGTTTCCACTCGGTGTTAATATTTTTTTCCCCGTAAAAAATGTACAAAAAATCCAGCATTTTGAAAAATCACAAAATAATGTTTTTTTATCTTTATTACTCTTTTCCGTAAACATGAGTTTGTTTCTGATTTATTTACCTAATATATAAAGTATGAACCAACGTTCTAGGTAGAATTTTTGTTTTTTGAGTTGCCACTTGTCAATATTAGGGACCTGTAAGACTCCCTAGAATTGATTGTCACATTACAAATATTGCACCAACGCTTAACAGTTTTTTCTGGCCACCTCCAGCCTGTTACACCACCCAAAGACATGATACTGATTTTAAAATCATCTCCACTTTTCTCTTCACCAACTCCAATAAAACATTCTCCTTCATTCTCCACGTCAGGATTCTTTAGTGATTTTTTCCTGGTTTGTTTCCTATTTTACACAGTTTTTTTTCTTCTTACTCTGCTTGTATCCTTTAAGTTCCTTTATTACTTCTACAGTATCTTCTTCATGGCCTTCCTTTAACCATTACTATTTTTCTGCCCTCTAGTCAAAAAATCTTAGATCTTCACTTTCTTGTTCACCATACACTGAGCATTTGTCTCTGTCTCAATTTTTTATTATTATAGAATACCTTGTTTCATATGACAATTGTAGACCAACCTAACTGGCAACCAAGTATCTTTTGTTGGTAACCTTTTAATGACATCTTCGCTATCAAAAGGCACCAATCCAGCTTGTCTAAAACCACCAACTAGACTTGAACCCTCACCTTTGACACACTTGTCCATTAGTTTTGTTAGAAATTTCCAGAAATCACTTTTGGAAAACACCCGCCAAACCCCTTTAATTGGTCGGAAAAACACCAAATAAAAGTGTTTGGTGTTTTTTACACTGTTTGAGGATTTAATCCACGAGAATAACAAGTTTTTCGTATACTCTAGTTAGA
>CABFOW010009727.1:0-10151 GCA_902141385.1 Timema californicum
CTGTGTCCACTACCCTCCAGACTACCTAACCCCTGTGTCCACTACCCTCCAGACTACCTACTACCCCTGTGTCCACTACCCTACTACTACAAGCTACCCCTGTGTCCACTACCCTCCAGACTACCTACTACCCCTGTGTCCACTACCCTCCTACTACCCATCACCAGAGTGTAACCATTCTCTCACCATCGCGTTTGTTACATTGCTCAGGTCAGTACACGTAAGGTGGCTGCTGGCCTGCTGGCGGCCTGGCTGCTGGCACTGGCGCTCTGTCTACCTCCCCTCTTCCTGGTGGCTCCCTACAGGTACAGTCCTGGACTAGGGGGGTGCGCCCCTGACTTCACCCTAGGCGAGGGGGCTATTTGGTACTCCGCCCTTTACACCGGCCTGACGCTTCTCCTGCCCTCTGCTCTGATACTGGTCTGTAACATCAAGGTAACATAACACTGTCTTGTAACATAAAGATAACATAACATTGCCTTGTAACATAAAGATAACATAACATTGCCTTGTAATATAAAAGTAACATAACACTGTCTTGAAACATAAAGATAACATAACACTGTCTTGTAACATAAAGGTAACATGACACTATTGTAACATAAAGGTAACATAACACTGTATTGTAACATAAAGGTAACACAACAGTGTTTTGTAACATCAAGGTAACATAACAGTGTTTTGTAACATCAAGGTAACATAACACTGTCTTGTAATATAAAGGTAACATAACACTATTGTAACATAAAGGTAACATAACACTGTCTTGTAACATAAAGGTAACATAACATTGCCTTGTAATATAAAAGTAACATAACATTGCCTTGTAACATAAAAGTAACATAACACTGTCATGTAACATAAAGGTAACATAACATTGCCTTGTAATATAAAAGTAACATAACACTGTCCTGTAACATAAAAGTAACATAATCGTTCCCTTCGTGAGGAAAACAACTTTCATTTTGACAAATTTCGTTAAAACTTATTCTGTACCTATTCTGGTCCTCTCGGCCAATATTAAACTACTGATGATTTGCAATTCAGACATGACATAGGTGGCTTGTACACGCTCTGGTGGTTAAACAATCCAAGGCGTCAGTGTCGCAAAGGACTAGACTGCTTAGGACGGGGAGATTAATCCCAAATGGTTTTCCACGCATCCTCCACGCAGATGCGGGTACACGCCCTCCTTTAAATTCAATCTTCTTCATACTTATCATATTAGCGTAGTAAGTACATAGTGCGTATAACCCGAATGGGTAGTAAGACGCAGTGTTTTAAAAAAGGCTCCTAAGAACAACGGACACATATACAAAAGCAGCAGTCTCGTCTTGTCTGACTCACCGTTGCCGAAAAGGTTGAGGCTCAAACCCCATCCTGGTGTAAAGAGGTGGTCAAATTCGGGTATATTTACTCTAAATTCTACCTCCATCATCTATATCCGCCCCCCCCCCTCCCCCTTGCGGGTAGCCCTTAAGGGGATTACTACGCCGATCACGAAATAATAATAAAACACCTGATTGTTGTCCCCAGGTGCTGATGATTGCGCGATACCACCGCCACCGTATCGCTTCTGCCATCTTCGAGGTGACCCTCTCGGCCCAGGTGACCATCACCCACCAGAGGAACCCCTTCACCCACCCTCCGGTACTGGCCCCACCCAAAATTCGGAACAGGAACGCGCTGGCTACCGTGATCCAACTGCTCGGGTCACTGTTGGTTCTCTACTTCCCCTACTACGGCGTCATCCTCTGGGAGTCCTCCTCGTCGACCCTCCTGGGTCACAAGGTCAACCCAGCACTCGTCACGCTCGCGTCAACCCTCCTCACCTGCTCACCTCCAGTCAACGGGCTCCTCTACGGGATCAAGAGCAAGATCCTGAGGAAAACCTTCCAGAACTACTGGCGGAAACAAATGTCCAAGAGCGAGATGAATCAGGAGATACAGGCTCGGACGCCTTCGGCTTGCGGGTCGAGGAGGCCTTCGTTGACGCCACTGGGGCTCTTCGGACGCCCGGCGTCCACCCATCTCCAGCGCCGGTTGTCTGAGGTGCTCTTGGACCCTCACCGCACGGGAGCCACGAACGCGACCCGGCCAAAGATCCAAAGGATCGCTTCAGAACTCGACTGGAGGCCGACTTCCGGTTTCGCCTTTTCCGACGGAGCAAGCTTCATGATGAGGTCGAGGTCCTACAGGGAGCGCATCAACCAGCCGCACAACAGGGCCGTCAGTTGTAACACTCTCCAGGTACCTAATCCGGACCCAGGGGAGGTTTTGCCCACGCTAGCCGCCGATGAACTCGCCAGGAAACTCAAGAACTTTCGCGCCGCCATCATCTCCGATAAAAGCAACGAGGGTTCCTCAGAAGGCGTCAACTCCCTCTGCGACGGGTCGACCCGCAGTGTCGGCAGACCTACCCTTAGCAGCGCAAACCTATTCCTCCAAAGGGTATTCGGCGTGGGTGGCCCTCACGGTGTGGACAGCCCCGTGACAGCTCATTCGTTGAAGAGAGCAGCGGCCATACAGACGGTCCTGGCGTCGACCCCCAGACGTTCGCCCAGGATACTCATCACAAGGGCTTTCTCCGAAGAGAGCGATCACCACACTCCGCCCACGCCAGGGTCACCGACACCGGTCACTCCCGGTGACTTTGGACGACAGTACTCGACATCCGCAACCTCCCTGCTAGATCGGAAATGGAGGAAGTATCAGTATAGGGAGCAGCCGCAGATTGACGTCGAGTTTCCAGAGCGTCAACCCCTCAAGATCACCGCATGCACCAGCTCATACCAACAGGATAGCGGAAAGAGTAGTGGGAGCTCCTCGACTGAAGACGAGGAGGAGGACGACGACGCTGAAGACAACGACGATGATAATTCTGACGCCTCGTCAGGGCGCCTCTATTTCTCCCTGGACGCCAATTCAGGGGCGCCTCTGTGCTGCAACGGTGCCTCCAACAGTGACAGCGGGGAAGGTATGACGGTACCGGCGGTAGACGACGACGTAGCTAAGAGGATACCCTCGTCGTACGTCCTGTCGTGGCCGACGACCCGAAGGAATAACAACCCTTGCGCGGGGATGAAACCCCCGGTCCCATCGAGGGTGCATTTGACCAAGAGCTCAGCGGATGTCACGACGGCGAGGGAGTTTGTACTGTAGTGTGCCAAGAAGTTGAGACGGGCCAGATCAGGGTCTAAATTTTTTATCTTAGGGAGGTCTCACGAACTATTTAGTAACCATCCCCTATGAATGTTATGGTCCGAAGAGACCACTATCCGTACCTTAGAGGGCTCCTCCATACATGATAATGTTCACCCCCAATGTTCATTCCAAGCAGCCCATACGTGCACACTTTGATTGAGGTTTTTTTCAAAGGTTTTCTTTAAGGCTCACCGAAAAAAGTTTCCTAGAATAGAATTTTTCTAAATTTATATACAATACTTTACGAAAGGTGTTTAGTAAAGATCTTTATGATAAGTTAATTTTCTTACAAATGTTCGACACCCATCGCGACGGGAGATTTATTTCGCTTTTCAAACCTATAATTTCCCTCTTTTACTGATGTCCTGTAGACGGCCCACCATTAATTGGAAAGTGAAAACTTAATTAATATTTGCAGCGCTCTCTGTATTTTGGACTAGTTGTGAAATGATGTTTTGTGAGCAGCGTAAGTCACTTGTAGGGCTTTATCCAGATAGTTCCAAGGATCCTTGCGACCGAACCACGCCAAATATACACTTGCCACACGAATTTTAGACTGCATCAGGCCAACACAGGCGTTAACTGTACATTAAGGAACATTGTTACGATACCAGTGGACCACATTGTTTAAGTCAGTGACTTTTCAAAGCAGGAAAACCACTTTGACCAATTGGGTACGGCAATCAGTGTCTCGGGAACTGATACCTCTATCCCATCATGGATGTGTCCTTTGAGCGTAGCCACGCACGAGAATGCGCGCAGCGGGCAATTAATCTCACCACGTAACCAAGTTTTTGTCCTTATATTGTTTTTTTTATTACGAATGTTTGAATCTAGTCAGTAGAGGTAAGATGCGTCGTATCTAATACTGAGTGCAGTGCAAATAACCGAAACGTCCAATGTAACAAATTGTCAGACAAGATTTCAAATTAATGGTTAAGAGGGAAATGAAGGTGTTTATGGTGATAAATCATATCACGATAGGAGAATCGACGGTTTAAGGTGTACCTTGCCATATATTTTAAAAAAAATTGCTAATGATCATGAGGAACCCACATAAAAACAAAGACTTTTATCGAAAAAGATATTCCACTATCTAGTCATTCGTGTATATTTTGTGTGTTTGATTTTATTTTAATCTGTGCTGACTATACAACGTGAATGTTCCTATGTGTATTAAAAGAAAAATAGTTTTAAATAAAGATGGGATGCTCGAGTATTATAGTATTAGAATAAAAGTCCGAAATTTAAATTGAACTTGAATCCAAATCTGAAAACCTTGGATCACAATTTTTTTATGTAATCGGTTAATTTTTTAGTTCCTTGAGCTCAAATTAAATAACAAATCACAAAATGAGCACACACACTCTTTTAAAAATCATTAAATCGCTCGAAAAGTGTTCCTCTTTGTTATATATAACGTAAAAAAAATGACAATTGAGAAGCGAAATTAATTTCCAGTGTCACCAAAACTTTTTCAAGAACATTCGCTTTTTAGTGCGCTGCAAATTTCCCCGAAGAAAAATTGAAATTTCCTCCTTTTTATTACTGAAATAATATTTTCTAAAAGATACTGACTAATTTTGGATTGTGATTATAAAGAAATAATATTTCAACCCATCTTTAGCTTTTTTTTGTGTGTTTGTGTGTGTTGTGTTTTAGTAAATGTTTCAAAGCTCACAGATCACACATAAGTGACATGAAATGTATGTTATCACACCGATATATATCAAATTAAATGTATATGTATGTATTCTATTTTTTAGGAATGTATGGCCACAGAAATTTTCTGGAACGTCGGAGTTGGGATTGAAGTGTGGACATCACTCTTCGTGTGTAGTATATACTTGCAACATTTCAATTACTGTTACGACGACCTTTAGTTTAGGTTGTATCAGTTTGGTAGCGCTGAGATAATCTGAATAAACTAAGGATTCAAGGAACACGAGCAAAGATTTTTTTGCAGTTTTTATATAAAAACCCTTTTTTTTTGTCAAAATAAATCAAATATTTCTCCAGTATATACATAGAGTATAATTTTCTTCACACGGTGATATCAACAGTTGTTGAATATCTATCAAAAGTGTCCTGGAATTTTATGACAGCTTTTTATCTTCATTTAAAAAAATTTCTCATCTAATTGCCGCCATACTCGTAATAGATATTCAACAACTGTTGATATCACTGTGAGAAGAAAATTAAACTATATGTTATCTATTTGGCCAAAAAAATCGCAAACACTGGCCTTTTCTACAGACTCCGTATCCTTAAAGTCCATAAGAGATCAATTCCACACGAACAGATTGTTTCTGTCTACAGAATCTTGAGCCTTCAAGCCTTTATTCCTTATCGCTTCGCAGAGGATGGATCAACTTTAACTTTACAAGGACCAGCCAATGATTTCCAGTCATAGCAAAAGGAAGATATGTGCGCGCGCATCGAAATTAAAGCACCAATGGCAGCGAAAGGATCCGTTGCTATGGAAACGAATACAAAAGGAAATTATAGTTTTTCGGAAGGAGATATTTCAGAAGTTTATTTTCTGAAAAACCCCGTAGCATTTCAGAAACCGTTTTCTGAAAAATTATCAAATTTTTCAAGAAAGAGTGGCGTCGCTTTGGTAGGTACAATAGCCCCATGGCTTCTTTGGTGCTGACTGACAGCTTTGAAAAGCTACCAGGCCAAATTATGTATCCCTACGCTGGACAATATGATCTACAAAAACATGTGTTTAGCAGCTGTCACTTCTGACAGTCAACATTTAGGTATATACCTAAATGTTGACAGTCAGAAGTCAGCTCTGAGCTGTCAGTCAGCCCCAAAGAAGCCATGGGGCTACTGTATATACCTAAATGCTGACTGTCAGAAGTGACAGCTGTGAGCTGTCAGTCAGCACCAAAGAAGCCATGGGGCTACTGTAACTTCCCACAAGTATTCTTTATAAACTCTGCTTCATGGCTGAAGTCCGCTTGCGTCTAGCTCTAAACGGTTTTCTTTCCGAGAGTTCAATTGGACGTTGTCTCCGAATTCCTCATTGGTTGGAACGGTCACGTGATTAACGACATTACCTACTTCTCTGAATTCAAAGCTATTTTGCGAGTCGGGTCACATCTTAACTTGAAGCACCTAAGCAGTCTAAGCACAATCACACTTAGACACCAATGTTCGAAATAGAAAGAGAGGGGAGATAATGAGCAGTTCGCCTTGAGAGGCTTCTTGTTTGTCTACCGATAGCACTCTCCCTCTTCCTCTGGACGAGTTTACACACTCACTATAGGTACTATTTGTTAGATAGAAACATTGACTTACTTTTTAAAATCACATTTTTATTGTTTTCTATTATAGATAGAAGTTTGCTACCGTTGACTTTTTTAATCCACACCCTGGCAAGAAGACTCCTACAGGACATTTTCGTGAATAAACCAACTAGCCTGAGTAGTAGAGGATTTCTAAAAAAAAATACGTTTACAAAAAACCACTTGAAGGTAAAACGAATAACTTTGTGACATTGTAGGACTATTTTTAGAATTATTTAAGACTTCGTGGTTTTTGATTCAACGTTATATCTTTAAAACTCGCTGAGTAAAACGTAAATTCATTAATACGGGGAAATGCTATCTTGACCTGGCGTGACGTCACAGGTAGGAAACGCCCTTAAGAATACTTACTGTGTGGACACAATTTTGATTTATAAGTACCATTAAGGACTTAAGGCCCTTGACCCTGTCGAGTGCAAGTCTAAAACCTACTGAGTGATGAAGGGCGGGAGGGTGAAAGGCGTGGGCGTGGCTTCACAACCGACCAAAGTATCCTTCCGCGCCAACAAGAACAGATGGATCAAGGAAACCGTAGATGGCGATAGCTACCGGGCAGGTTTTGCGGAAATGTAAGTTTTCCCGAGAACGAGTGAAATGTTTATGTTAATATTTTCAACACTCCTTCTAAGATACTGTATCGATGTTTATTAATTGTTAGATTTTCTGATTTTTTTGTTTTGAAGCCGGCAGTTTTCGATTAAAAAATGTAAATTGTATCGATATTCGATCACTGTTAAAATTATAGAGGAGGTGTATATAAAAAGTATAACTTAATCAACATGCTTCTATTCTTGAACAAACCGTTTTCGAAAAGAAAATTGCAAAACAATAAAAATTCTTGAAGATAACCGTTTGTTAGCATGACTTTGCATTTCCACGCCAAATGAAAAGGACAAATTACCTTAAGGACTATACGGACTCTGTAGATGGGGCTCAACCATTTTGGGTGTTTTAGTTACTTGGTTTAAGCAAGGAATATAGTTCGGATAGTCCCCCACATATTCCTGTATAATCATCCTTACTATTTTTAGCCAATTATTTTCACCGAAACCTTTTAGTTCCCTTTGTTGCAGTTTGGAAGTGCTGAGGCCATCTTATCAACCTATCTAGGAACGCAAATAGTGGCCTATGAAGAAAAAAAAGATCAAAATAAAATAAAAAATATTTCCTAGATTAAATGATAAATGAACGAAATAAAATATGTGTGATGTAATCACCGTTCACCCAGAAATATAGTAGTCTTACCTTGACGTGTTACAGTATGGCCTTGTGTTTATAAACTAAGCCATAGTGGAACCATGCAAAGGTAAGCTTGCTATATTTCAAGGTAAACGAAAGTCACTTAAGTATGTTGTAGCGATAGTAATAAATTAAAATATATTTGTTATGTTTTGTAAACAAACCAATGTGAATTCGAAGTAAATCGTAATATTTTTATCGTGAAATAATATTCTTGTAAAAAATTATATATATATATAAAGAAACACAAAAATGGAAATGGTATATTTTTGCGTTGGGGGTGATTCACCCGTTGAGAATATTGTGATAAGAATTACCAATGAGCTATTAATGTTATAAATGGTGTTGTTAGGCCTACTTGAAATCAAACAAGAAAATAAATGTATTTTTTTTATTGTTAAATACATAAATTACCTTAGTCTACTTGGATGGTAGCTCAAAAAGTTACTAGAAATAGTCCCTAATGTATCCCTACACCAACAGCTGACATCTATCACTTTGGATAACTGTAATGAAAATAGATGGTAATATGTGAATGTGATAACTAACCACAGTAATTTAGGCCAATATTATTTATATATTTATTTGAGGTTGGGCACCAAACTTGTTTATAGGTTTATTTCACTTCACAAATTTCTAACGAACATAGCTTCAAAATGGCGACCAACGAATTTAAACCATGTGATTGAACTTGATGGAAACAAGTCCTTTACAATGGTGCACCCAAGTAGTGGTTACGAATATTTTATTCAAAAATACGATAAAATAATCATAAAATAATTTTTTTAATATTTTAAAAAAAAAGGACAAGTATTTTCTCTTTTCCAAGTAAATACGATGTCTGTATTAAAAGGTATTAATGTATGCACTATATTACACATTATTGATAACATTCCAAAACAAAAAAATAAGTACTTTTAATTATTATTATTATTACAATATTATTTCGGAGTGGGTAAAAAGAAATTATTAAAAGTAATGAAATAGTATGAGAAAACTTAAGTTTACGTTATTTTTAAATGAAAAATATAATACGTAATTCAAAAACTTAACATCAATAACAAAACAGTGATCTTTTACAAGTGTTGGCAACCCAAAACCTAAACCTATGATTTTTGAACTGTCATCCAGGTAATAACCTTTCATGAACATAATATGTTGTTACAAAATAATTTTAGGCTATGGGTAGAGATGGGCTGAATCCTATATTTCTAGAATCTAAATCTCGAATCTCGAATTCAAAATTTTCTTTCAAATCTCGAATCCAAATTTGAATCCTCGAATCTTCAATAGTAAATTTTTAGTTTGTCAAAAAAGTTGAAAAGTATATTTTTAAAAAGGCAAACAAATTGACATTTTAGAAAGATTGGCACGATTGTTTATTTTTCTTTTCTAAACGTTTCAAGAACAAAGAATATATTAAACAATCAATTATTTTTCTGTAAAATTTTTTTTTTAAAAGTGATGATTTTGTTCTTTTATTTTTTACATAAATGAAGCTAAATTGTCATATTTTTTTTTCTAATTATATGATTCTACGTAATTCCTGAAAAATTGCATTTTGAGCTCAATCCAAGGCTTTTATATTAAGGATTCGAGATAAAAAAAAATTGCAAGTTCTCGAAACTCAAATTTCTCGATTGCCATAGGATTCGGGCGTCCCATCTCTAGTTATGTGTATATTTTTAGAAAACTACTATGGTTATTTTATATATTGTGCTTAAAAGAGTTACTATTACCATTAATTTATAAATTTATCGGTACAATTTTAAATACAAGGGTTATTAACGGCTTGATATAGGTGGTGAAGGGTGTTTTTAAAGGTAGTGCTCCTACATTCTCATGGAGAAGAGACGGAAAAAACTATAAATCCGAGACTCTAACCTAAACGCTCTATCACTGGCAAACTAGTATTTTGCTAACCTGACGCTTTAAACCACACGACCCCCGATGCAGCTAATCCATAAACCTTTTAAGGTACAAACCTGTTTTTATATATAAATCAGCTAAAAGTTTTGAGTTTTATATAATTCCTTTAAAATTGAATAACCGCGCGGGCTTAAAGCGTTAGACTCTCGTTGAACAAAGTCACCGTTCATGGTTGAGGTCCGGGTTCAATTACCTGCCGGGTGTACCCAGTAAAGTGGATTTCTCCCTTATACTCTATTCGTACTAATGCGGGTACATTTTATCCAAGTAACCTATACAAACCTTGTATTTTATATTATGCCGTTAATAATCCTTGTGTTTAAACTAAAAATATATATTTTATTTTATTTTGAGATTCTTAATTACAATAATTTATTTTTAAATATATTTGTGTTGACGATATTTTATTGTTAAGTGATAAATTAATATATATATATATATATATATATATATATATATATA
>CABFOW010009728.1:0-12879 GCA_902141385.1 Timema californicum
CCCTTCGTCCTGGAAACGTGCCTTACATTAGTAGATTGAACAGGTTCTAGTTCTGAATGATTTAAGTACAGACATATGCGTAGAAGTGATATGAGTTGTCTTACATTAACAGGTTGGACAGGGATTTCCCTGACTTCCTCAAAATAAATATCTTTCTTTGACAAATATTTGAAGCAAGGGATTTTTTGTGTGTATTTGTTTGCTAACCCTAACTATTCTCAAAGCAAGTATGTATAATAATTATGTATTGTCCATCAAAATCAGACAATGACACCCAGTCAATGACGGACTTACATCACACCCAGTCAATGACGGACTAACATCACACCCAGACAATGACGGACTAACATTACACCCAGACAATGACGGACTAACATCACACCCAGACAATGACGGACCAACATCACACCCAGACAATGACGGACTAACATCACACCCAGACAATGACGGACTAACATCACACCCAGACAATGATGGACCAACATCACACCCAGACAATGACGGACTAACATCACACCCAGACAATGACGGACTAACATTACACCCAGACAATGACGGACTAACATTACACCCAGACAATGTGGACTAACATCACACCCAACCAATGATGGACTAACATCATACCCATACATTGACAGACTAACATCACACCCAGACAATGACGGACTTACATTACACCCAGACAATGTGGACTAACATCACACCCTCCTCACAAAGACGGTATTTGTCTCGCAGATAATTTGCACACTCGCAACATTGCACGCACTCGTAGCTCCGCCCCTTGTGGACACGCCTCTCTCCTGATGTGCCCCGCCCCCTCGCGACTGCGCATACAGGAAAGACCGCCCACGCGCCTGTGAACAATATCGAACTTGAGTTGTCTGTCACCTGTGTTGACATCGCTACCTCCCTCCCCTTCCGTGACTTGCGGCGCCACGCGACTTTCACTTGTCTATAGCGACCGACAGTCGTAACAAATCAGGAGCCTGACTGGGCCTCTCGCACCGAGGACCTACTGGATGCTTGATAGTACCGTTATCAGTAGAAGAAACCTACCGGAGACTATTAGAAGTCGAGATCCTTCAGCCAGGACTAAGACCACAATAGTTCCTAATTCGTGATTCAAGCTCAGAGGGAAAACTATAAATAATTGTTATTATTCTGTGAGTCAAGGTCAGCTATTATTGTTCTTACTCTATGATTCAAGGTCAGCACGAAACCATTACTATTATTTTTTTGTGATTCAAGGTCAAAGCAAGAACTAAGCTTATGGTTTTTATTCTGTGATTCAAATTATCTCAATGTTCCCATCTGGTAACTTTTTATGCCACAATTTTTATGATTTCTTAAATTACTAACTACTAGCCTTGCTGATTGTTGATTTGTTAGGGAAATGAATTTCTCTCTTAGGGGAGCTTAGTTCAATTCCGGAAAATAGTTAGAATCCTTTAATGTTTTTTTGTATCTCATATGTTTATGTTTTCAGTTGGAAATTAACTTATTACCTGCTGGACGGTTAGTTTTAAGTTAATGGTACTCGGGTTAAGTTATGTGTTGACAAAGAAACTGTGCCTAATTTGATTGTAAATTTATTTCACCACAGAAGAAATAAGTTTCAAAAAAAAAAAGTAGCTATTTTAATTGGAATTGAACAGGTTATTCTGACACGCAAGCTCAGGTGAATACTGACAGTAAGGGTTTAGGAGGAGGGGGTGTTAACACGCAGTGAATCTCCCACCCCCTCGGGTGAGATGTCGCCCACTTCTTGCCAACATGTCAAAATTCTCTCAAAGGCGAATCAACGCGAATTTGCAAATAGAGCCATCGGTGAAATAAGGGTTTAAGTCTACATCAGAGCAGCACTTTGTTGCATCCAACAAATCAGAATGAACCACAAATGTTGCAGCGTACAGAGGACTCTTAGTTGAAACCACAATGCATCTTTTCCCCACAGCTCGGGAGAATCGAACATATTGAAGACTCTTGAGGCTGATTCACACAGAACGCTAAGCAAAGCTAAGATATGCTCTGCTAAATGTTTAGAAAATAGCCAACCATGTGTGTAGATGTGTTGGTTCACACAGAAAGCTAGGCTAAAGCTAAGATATGCTCTGCTAAATGTTTAGAAAATAGCCAATCATGTGTGTAGATGTGTTGGTTCACACAGAAAGCTAGGCTAAGCTATGCCTTGCAAAGCCACGCAGTGTTTTTTTCCTATTGCTGGTCGGGAAATTTTTCCATCTCTCATCTTGAGCCATCTTATGCTGGATTCACACAGTGAGCTGCACGACATTTTGTCTCGTGTGTTTCACACAGTGAGCTGTACTACGCTGTATTTTGGAAGGTTTAGTAGAGTATTTGAAGTCTTCAAGACAGCATGGCCTTCTGTGGGTCTGTGCATTGTGCGCATGCGCAGTACAAAACGTAGCGCGAGAGAAATGTAAAAATCGCCCGGTCCACGATTTCGCTCACATAACGTAGCTTAGCACGGCACAGCATAGCATAGCACAGCACAGCATGATGTGTGAACGTGTTCGTTTAAATACTTGGCTAGCGATTTTGAAACATAGTATAGCGCAGAATAGCATAGCATAGTATAGTATAACATAGCGTGATGTGAGAACGTGTTCGTTTAAATACTTGGCTAGCGATCTTAAAACATAGTATAGCACAGAATAGCATAGTATAGCATAGTATAGCACAGCATAGCGTGATGCGAGAACGTGTCTGTTTAAATACTTGGCTAGCGATCTTGAAACATAGTATAGCGCAGAATAGCATAGCATAGCATAGTATAGCACAGCATAGCGTGATGTGAGAACGTGTCTGTTTAAATACTTGGCTAGCGATCTTGAAACATAGTATAGCGCAGAATAGCATAGTATAGCATAGTATAGCGTAGTGTATCTTCATGTGTGAATCCAGCATTACAATTGCGCATGCGCATAAAGCAGCTTGGACTCCGTGTTGAACAGACGCAGCGCTAGTTTGGCGAAAATAATTAGAGAAGTATTGAAATTTTTTTTAAAAGTTTGTTTCATGTGTATTTAAATAATATTCTATTTAAGTTTTATATTTAATAAATGTTCTTATATTAAAATGGAAGCGATAATTGAACAAGTCGAACCTCACCCTCCTAAATTTTCTTCACCATCCAAAACAGCTGCTAACAGCAACATCTTTGCCTCAGTACTATAACCTGAACCCAAACAAGACATTTTGGAGAATGTCATAACTAAGATTCTCTGAAGCAGACCAGAAAGAAAACAACACTGAATTCGAGGGGGAAAGAGGGACCATTGCTTAGCTTAGCTTAGCTTAGCTTTCTGTGTGTATCGGCTTTTATGCCGGGATCACGACCAACTTAACGTTCACATAACGCTTACTTAATGTAAACAACTAGTGTGTGATCAGGAGTCACGCAACGTACCGTAACAACACTATTAAAATAAAGACAAGCGATTTGGACGGTTTTAAAACAAATTATTCAATAAATGCTGCAAAAATAAACGTTGCTAGAGCAGCCAACAATGATTTAATACTTACATGCCCTGTTTCAACAACACCTCCCATCTCTCAGGGAATCAGACCTGTTTCAACAACACCTCCATCTCTCAGGGAATCACTTGCCCAGTTTCAACAAGACCACCATCTCTCAGAGAATCACTTGCCCTGTTTCAACAACACCTCCATCATTCAAAGAACCACGTACCCTGTTTCAACAACACCTCCATATCTCAAAGAATCACTTGCCCTGTTTCAACAATACCTCCATCATTCAGAGAATCACTTGCCCTGTTTCAACAAGACCACCATCTTTCAGGGAATCACTTGCCCTGTTTCAACAACACCTCCATCTCTCAGAGAATCACTTGCCCTGTTTCAACAACACCTCCATCATTCAGAGAATCACTTGCCCTGTTTCAACAACACCTCCCATCTCTCAGGGAATCAGACCTGTTTCAACAACACCTCCATCTCTCAAAGAATCACTTACCCTGTTTCAACAACACCTCCATCTCTCAAAGAATCACTTACCCTGTTTCAACAACACCTCCATATCTCAAAGAATCACTTGCCCTGTTTCAACAACACCTCCATCATTCAGAGAATCACTTGCCCTGTTTCAACAACACCTCCATCTCTCAAAGAATCACTTGCCCTGTTTCAACCCCCAAACCTCCATCTCTACAGAGAATCACTTACCCTGTTTCAACAACACCTCCATCTCTCAAAGAATCAGACCTGTTTCAACAACACCACCATCACTCAAAGAATCACTTGCCCTGTTTCAACAACACCTCCATCTCTCAGAGAATCACTTGCCCTGTTTCAACAACACCTCCATCATTCAAAGAATCACTTACCCTGTTTCAACAACACCTCCATCACTCAAAGAATCACTTACCCTGTTTCAACAACACCTCCATCTCTCAGAGAATCACTTGCCCTGTTTCAACAACACCTCCATCTCTCAAAGAATCACTTACCCTGTTTCAACAACACCATCACTCAAAGAATCACTTGCCCTGTTTTAACCCCCAACTCTCCATCTCCCGCTCAGTATTCCCGGCGCACAAAGGGTATGACGTAGTTGGTCGCCCGCGGATATTAAACTGTTCCTGGAATGATTGTGCCGTGTGCTCTATGGATCAGTGGCTCGGGGCTCCCCGCACGATGCACGGAATGTCTCGTGCAGACAAGATGGAGCCTATAGGTCTGTTGAACCACTCTTGTCCCGGGGGAACGAGAGGGTGTGTGTGTGTGTTTGTGGCGCAAGAGTGTCACATGTCCTCGAATAACATGTAGTGTTATCAAATAATAGTGTATTTATTTACTGGATCGAAATTTAAACTACTATATCAGCGTCTTACTACCCGCCCAGGATAGGGATGAAGAAATTATAATTAAAAAGAAATTTACTCGCATTTGCGTGGGGGTATAGATCAACACCAAGCTGGAAATCGAACCCCAACCTCAATGTAATCACCAACCAAGGCAAGACTATCGCCTTTTTCAGCGCGCCCATCATAGGTGCGGGTCAACATTTGCTGAGACGTAGAGCTACCAGTGGTTCCGTGGACATGGACATCATTCTCAGCTTGTCTGGTCTTCTAGAGACGTAGACCTACCAGTGGTTCCGTGGACATGGACATCATTCTCAGCTTGTCTGATCTCCTAGAGACGTAGACCAACCAGTGGTTCCGTGGACATGGACATCATTCTCAGCTTGTCTGGTCTTCTAGAGACGTAGACCTACCAGTGGTTCCGGGGACATGGACATCATTTTCAGCTTGTCTGGTCTCCTAGAGACGTAGACCTACCAGTGGTTCCGTGGACACGGACAGCATTCTCAGTTTGTCTGGTCTTCTAGAGACGTAGACCTACCAGTGGTTCCGTGGACATGGACATCATTCTCAGCTTGGCTGGTCTCCTAGAGACGTAGACCTACCAGTGGTTCCGTGGGCACGGACATCATTCTCAGCTTGGCTGGTCTCCTAGAGGCGCAGAGGACAAGGTTCGATTACCAGCTGGGCTTTACCACTTTTTCTCTACTCAGCTGCAGGCACATTTTTTCCTTAATCCACCTTCTTCATCTATGGCTAATTAGTGTAATTATGTGGATAGTCTAGAAGGGTGGTGGGTGATTCGGTGAAAACGAGATAAAAAATTGTTACACCATTTAAACCGAGTATTAGAGGTTGATAAGGATCAATGTTGAGAAAGCCTCCACAGAAAACCTTGATTGGGATCGATCCTCAGACCCTTCCTGGTTGAAGTCTGTCGTGAGGATGTATTATGTAAGATATCCCTCTCGGAACAAAATCCGACTGTAATTCCCACCAATAAAACCTCCACCGGACAGAACCGACTCGACACAGAGAAATTATTCTCGCTCACTCACAAAGCAGACAATAGAAGGCTCGCTCGCAGTTTATGGAGCTTTACTTTCACAAAGAGCTTGCCTTTAACTTCTTGGACAGATTGTTATAAAGTTACAACTAGCCGAGAGCACTGAGCTACACTCTTGGTTTCACAGGAATCTGTCTGCTGAACAAAAGTTTCACGTGTTCATGTTTTGCACCTGGCACTTTTCATAGATTTTGTCAGGATATATAAAATAATATTAACAATAATCAATATCAATATAAACAATATCAATGATGACTGCAATGAAATATGTTTGCATTTTATAAAATACTCTTTTTATGAAAATATGACTGTACCATTTCTGAGGGCCGCCAAAGGCTCACTGACTTAAGGAGGCTGCAGACATCCAGAAAACCTGAATTATTTAACAAGTGGATTACTTCAAAATCTTTTTCAAGCTAAAATCAAGGTGAAAGGTATCAACACATATCTGGGCCGTATGAGTGGGCCCTTAGTGGGGTTGGTTTGATTACGTCATCATAGGCTAGAAGGACCGTAAGTGTACCTAGGACTACACTAACGTGCCACTAAGAATACGCTCACACTTAGTAGCGTTCTTGCATACCGCCCTCTTATCCATATTTAAGTTTATTAATTTAAAAATAAAATCATTGAAAGATGAAATTTTCAATTTTTTTTTCTGCAAGGTTCAAAACTAATATCCAACATCTGTTGATATTACCACGTGTAGAAAATTAAACTAAACTTTTCTACCAAAGACATTTTTTTATTTGTTTTTTTTTGACTCAAAACTTTTTTGCTACGGAAACTTAAAAAATACGCGCCTTAACTTGCGTAACCCCCCCTTGTCCCACCTTGAGGAATCAACAGCTAGGACGGTAACGTATCAGTCAGACTACGAAGGAAGGTTCAGTGTTCACTATGATCAGTAGGTACCTGGCGCTAATAACCCTATCGTGTTACAGTTGTAAGAAAGCTGCGCCCTCCTGGAATCCAGCCCATATATCACAAGAACACGCAAGGGACGGCCATGAATTAAACATAGGAGCTACCGGCCATTTGGAAGACCAGATAACACTCCCGGCCAATACCAACCTAATAATGACCAAACAAACTTTAGCGAGCGATAAAAAAATATATATATTCGATGTTTTATTAGCCCTGGGGAGGGGGGATTAGACAGATCTTTGGTTCGTTCGCACTTGACACCAAAAAATACTTATATTACTCACTTCATACGATCATCCATTTTTTATTTGACTCACACGAACGCTATTAAAGTGAGTATTACAAATCGGAATGAGGAGAAAGGTAATTGGAAATGCACTGACATTGGTATGAAGAGAAGCTGGGACAAACCACTACACTGAAATAGATGTACCGGTTTTACACACGGAGCTACGTATGTCTTTCCTGTCCTGACTGGGAAACGATGATCTTGAGTACTGACCGGGATTATTTCATGATGCGTAATGGTTTACACGTAAGTAGTCTAGTATGGCCACCTGGTACAGCCCTTAGGCTATTTTCCGTGAGCGAGAGTGTGTATTGTGATGTCGATTAACCTACTTTCCCCATCAGGTTAATTTACCGTTATTACCCCACCCACATCCCCCTCCCCGAGGTTATTTTCATGAGCAGTGTATTATGATGTCAATTAAACTTATTTCCACATCCGGATAATTCTCCACCCCCCCTCCCCGAGACCATACCCCCCAACAGAGGCCTCCACAGTGGCTCATGGGCCTAGCCCATTTGATTTTAATGTGTGTCCGTTAATGTGTGCCCCAAGGGTTTTGGGTAGGGGGGACCATGCAGTCTCGGGCACTCCTCCCTCGACGTGGCTGAATGGGGTTTCAAACCCTGGACCATAATTAAAAAGACAGTGTTTGGAGCTCGCTTCTCGGAATCCACAGACTGAGGAGTGGACTTGGGCGTCGGGCCTAGTGTACCCCAGGGTGTGCACTCCGTGTGTCCGGGTAGTTTTTATTTATTGGTGGGGAACGAGCAGTCCATGGTGTCGGGCACTCCTACCGCAACGTGTGGAGAAGCATCCTCTCTCGACGAATATCAAACATCAAGTGTGAGCTTTCGGCAATATCTCGCTGTGATTTTCCTTTACCTCCTTTCCACATCCGGGGCCCCAGGTCATTAATCGGTGTCTAAAGATGTTCAAACAGGAAAATACGGGCTATCACTGGCTCCACTGTGATTTCCTTTCTAAATTCGGCGTTGATTGGGGTGAATATATAGGGGTGGGGGGTCACTGTGTCGACTATTTATAAGCGTCTGTAGAGCGGATCACGATGAACAAGTTATGAGCAAAGTGGACAGGGATATTTATATACACCATTTCTTTCGCTGCATCTTCAGTTGCCATTATGTCATTTAAATGTAGTGGTCCCTACGCAAATCTCTCCAATATTATCCAACACAAATATAATTGTCATCAAACGGCTCCCAATCCTGTTTACCAGGATGCCTGTTGGGTCGAGGAGGTATTGCGCAGTGCATTAAACCAGATCGAGAAAGAGGAATACAACCATGTCAAGTGCTTAAACTTGAGAAAGCCAACAGTTATATCGTTGTGCTATCGGAAGAGACCATCAATGAACCGAACGTTATTATGCTTGAGTTTATTGGAAGAGTAAGGTTGCCCGGTAAAAACTGTGGGGACATTATCAATATGCGTTCTAGCGCCTTTTAACGTGTCCTGAACTATTTTGGAGGTGGCTCCTACTCATTTTCTAGATGGTAGAAGAAATTATATTCTCTCCTGATGTTTTTATTAGATAAAAGAGGGATTATATGTTTTTCTTGCTATCACAATTTGTTGCACACTAAACTCTCAACTCAATTACCTGTAATGGTCACAAGGCCTAAATAATACTAATATTGCTGCTTGTAAAAAAAAAAATCTCTATGTTGTTGTTGTTGTTGTTGTTGTTGTTGTGATGGTTGCACGCAACGAATGTTTTAAATTAGTTCATTGTTGATTGTCAGTAAAAATAATACTAAGAAAATGTTATTATTAAAAACAAATCTCTTGAACATGTTGTTTGGAAATCCCTGGATATTCAAAGAGACGGAAGAGCTAACAATATACACGTGACAACTATGCCGGAATGAGACTGGTAGACTGGTAAATATTATGCTTTATTTCTTGCACATGTGAGTTAATATAACGTTAACAAAAATAACTCCTTGATTGTATAATATAAATATAAATATATATTAATGAGTAGAAAGTGCTGCACCCTCTCTGGTTCCTAATACTACCCGACCATAAAAAGTAATAAAAGGGAGAGGATGAACTTAACCTACATGAAGAATGGAAATTATAAAAAATATAGATTCAACAAAATGAGTAGTTTATTCAATTGAAAGACAAAGCGCAGTTAACAGTACATGGTCTCATTATATCATAATGAGTTCTGTTGGAAATTATACTCGAAGTAAACTTTACATAATTAAAGTTGCGCAAGTGTTTTAACAAAAGGAAACATGAAATCCATCATTATATTGATAGACCAGTCTATATGAGACAATACCACAGCGTATATATTTAAATGCGATACAAAATTATAAGGGCCTAATGGGCACCTTGATATGGTTCCAAAGGTTTCGTAATTCACAGAAAACGATATCATAAATATAAAGTAATTTAAATTTGACGACCACACAACAGTGTTTACAAAACGTGAGGGTTTGACTACCAGACCTAAGCCAAACTCCCACGGGACTATCCGATCTGACTGAGAATATGGGACACACAGTTCCCAAAATAAACAAAACTTTAGCTGTTCAAACAGAACTTACGTTACAAAAGATTAGTCATCCTAATTCAAATTCCAAAAAAAAGTTACTTCACGTTACGTTAATTTAAACCATAATCTCAAATATGAAAAGTTACTTCAAAAAATGCGTATAACCCGAACGGGTAGTAAGACGTGGTGCTAATAATAATAATAATAATAATAATAATAATAATAATAATACTTAAAAAAACGGGAATACTCTACAATTCCAAACAATTAAATATTAACATGTCAACTTCTAGTTAGCACGTAACTAAGGATAATTACTAGAATAAATACATAAGCACAAGTCCAGCGCCCGAGCGGCGACATTTTAAAGATAGAGTATTTAAAATAAATTGACGATTAAATTATAAATACGTTAGATTTTGAAACAGAATATTTTATGTAAAAAGTTTATAGTTGACCAAGAAGTTAGAGTTCATAACTCCACTCGTCTAAGCGACGATTTTGATACATTTTACAAGTATTTATCCAGTCATTGTCCAGGTCCATGACAATGGTCTGTCGTCGATCGTTGATCGTAGAATAGTCAATAATGGCAAGCTTGCACAGCCATTATATAGCGATTTCGTTGTTCAGGTAGGTAGGTGGGAGTACACAAAACAAATGCATGATGACGTCAACGATGCCTTGAAACAGTCACGTAGACCATTGTTAATTCCACTTGCTCCATCGAAATATCCGTGAATATCTCCAATCACCCGATGTTTTGAATGAGGTTCCTCTAGCATCCGTCAGAGGTAGGAAACATAATTGTCGTCTAGTTGAAGTTGATAGTTCTTGGCTCATTTCCCGCTAGTACAGTCGGAGTGCCGGGACGCTTGTTGACCCACTGGATCTCCCGTGACCCACTCGCCAGTATAGGATTCCAGGTGCCGGCCAGCCTTGCAGGATTCTATTGTGAGCAGAATTATATCGTAAGTACTTGAACAGATTAATACTTAGAATTGGATCGAGTAATGAAATATATTGTGCCACGTCGTTTTTATTATGTCTTCTTAGCCTACAAGAACTACAACAGAGAAACATACTATTGTAGGGATCCTAATGGAGTTGAACTTATATTGGAGCGGGTAGTAAGCTTTGATGCGATATATCTATTTANCTTAGCCTACAAGAACTACAACAGAGAAACATACTATTGTAGGGATCCTAATGGAGTTGAACTTATATTGGAGCGGGTAGTAAGCTTTGATGCGATATATCTATTTACGTTAGTATTGGGCGGGGTCCAGTTGTAACATTATACCACGTAATGTTACAAAAGGATAAACCAGTATATTATTGCAAACAGTTTCACTGTTTCGATAGCGTTTATAAATTAAATAAATTTGGTTTAAGGTAAGTTAGCAAGTTCACACACACACACGTAAACAAATTCATTTAAATTATTATGATAAGTCAAACTTATATTCACATGTATTCATTTCTTGATCACTTTGACTATGCGCCATCTAGCGAATAAAATTAGTAATTATGACTTTTTCAATATCTTGTGATAGCACAGACATATACATATTTAATTAATGGTATAGTTACTACTCATACAATAATTTAAATACGCTAATGGGGTAGGAATAATGAAAGTATTTATGAGGGGTAAGTGTACCAGTATCCAACGACCAGGAAGACTTGTGAAACTACACCATGATGACGAAATGAATTGTTACTGCGTGATTGACTAGTATGTGAACCCCCCCTTCCCCTTTTTTTTCTTGTTTTCTAGACTCAATATATAGGTGAATGTAAATTGTATTATATAGAGCATTATGAAAGAACCTTTGGGATAGAGCAGACGATGTATCGAGGTCATGGAGGAAGGATCGGAGAAAACATTACGTTTGATATAAATTAAGTTATGTTTATAAAACAGACTATTTTATTGGGGTCATGGATGAGAGACCAATGGAGTAAATTATTAAATGTTTGAGTCAACGCCAAGGAGAAATCGCGTCTGACATTATATATTTTTATTTTATATAGCAAACTTTGTTTTGGGGTCATGTAGATCAAAATTATAATGTAAATAGTCAAATCTTTGAATGAACGCAAATGGAGATATTTCGTTCGGTATATGTTAATTTAATATGTATAACTAACTTTGTATTAGCGTCTTGTGAGATAGTCCTGTTTTCTCTTAATTGTAAATAGGCATTACCCAAGCAGCGTAATGGAGAAGTTACGTTTCTTATAACTGTCCGGGGTGTTAGAGAACATATATAGATAATATGGAAATATCACGAATGTCTTTGTTAGTTATTACCTAATAGTTCTATTACCATTTGACATAACATTTTTAGTTAAAGTAAACTGTTATGTGGCGACGCAACTTCTTGCGTTTGATTCTTTACTTCATGGATTACATCCATGAATTATCCCTGTGACTAATGTAAACTTTGAATTGAAGTAATTAGAAGGACACGAGATGTCACGCAGTATTCTTGTTTAGTAAATCCGATACACTTATTCATGAGTATCAATCGGCTTATTTATATTTATACCAATTTTTTTTTTGTGTGTAACAATTTATGAAAGACCTTAAGTCCTGTTATTGTGAAGGTACAGCGTATGATGCAATGTTTTCTTTTACAATAGTAGCTATTGGAAGTTTTTGAATTAAGGCCACACTTTCCTTTGTTTGTTTTCTGCTTTGAGAAAATTAAAATATTCTTGATTTAAAACATTGCTCTTGGACTCATGGACATGGCATCCAGTTCAGTCCACTGTATGTAGACTATTCGCCGCTCTGATAGCACAGAGTACACCCAGGGTACAACTCTGGAGGTTGTCTACACGTCGTACCCGCAATGAGATGATGTGATGATAGTGAATATTGAGGTGTGGGCCAGTGGGAGTCTTAACCTAACTTAAGCCTAATTATCCAAACCCTATGACCGTTGGGATCATTCCCTTTTTTGGGAAAAATACCCAAGATAGCAACCGGGAATCAGTCCCGGTCCCCATAGGCTCGTAGCCAGTTGCGTTGACCACTACGCCATGGGGCTGCACCATACCCATGACAAATATTCAACGACTGTCGATATTTTATTTGGTTGGAACAAAAAATGTTATAAAATATTCGTCGGTGACCTGGCGGTCTAGGGTTAAGGTGTCAGACTTCTGTGCTGGCGGCCGGGGTTCAATCCTCGGTCCCGGCACAGATTTA
>CABFOW010009729.1:0-12878 GCA_902141385.1 Timema californicum
GAGGTCATCGTGACGAGGCTCCGCGTCGGGCATACTTCATTGACCCATGGATTTTTATTGAGAGGGGATCCACCTCCAGTGTATAAGTTTTGTGATGCTCCCCTTAGTGTGCACCACATTTTGGTTGGAGTGTCGCAAACTAGCCCCTATCCGCCTATCTCTTGATTTTAAAGGTAACCTACGTTTTATATTACGTGATAGTGCGGATAGAGTTATTTGTTTACTTCGTTTTATACGCCAGGCGGATCTTTGAAATCCCATTTGAGTCACTTTTATAAAGTGACTCATCTGGATATTTCTCATTGAGACATTTTTAACATTTTAGTATATTTTAAAATGTTTGTTATGTCTTTTTAACTTGTATATTGTTTTAATAGGTTTGTTTTGTCTTTTAATTTACATATTGTTTTAATATGTCTTCTTATCGGAGTGATACACCTGTGGGTTTTTTTAGCAAGTGTATCACTCATTTGTACTAACAGCCCATTTGAGCACTCCTATGGAGTGTCTCAAATGGGTATTTTATTTCTTTTACCTATATCGTATTTTATTTTGTGTATTTGCCTGTATATTCTGCAGGTAAATTATTATCTGTCTCCCGTATGGGTATTATACTAGATTTTAATATATTTCAAGGCCCTAATGACCTCAATGTGTCGATGGGCCTTAAAACCTTAATAATAATATGTTGATTTAAAAGGGTCTTCGTCGAAAAAGTGTCCTTGGTAATGAGCCACTTGATACATAGTTTGCAGTTGACTTTTATTTTGTCAGCTGTTTTGTTCTGTAATCTATAGCAGTTACTGTTCCATGCAGCATGCAGCAGTCAATCGTCGTAAATGCTCTTCTACAGACTCAATAGATAATCTCTCGTGTATTAAACTGAGGCGATTAGAACGTTGATCGTCAGTCTCGATTTATAGACGCTCTCGATTTATTGAGGGGCGCTGTGATCGTTGCTCGGTAATCTCTTTCGATAAACGCTCGTGAATAAATTAAAGGTGCTGTTCTCGTTGTTTGGCAGTCTCATTTGATACATTCTCGGGTATCAAATTGAGCCGATTTTATTTTTCGCAAATTATCTTTCTAATTAACTTGGAATTAACATATTCCCGCATTCCAGAGTGCCTTAACTCACTCTCGGTATGAGTCTTGTTACGTCGTTTATTTGCAGTTTTTTTTATTAGCATTTTAAAAATCAATATGCATGTTTTCATGTATTGTTTATTGTGGCTTTACGAATGGCTTTGTTTCAAAAGAAGAGCGTTTTTGTAAGCTTACCCATATTTAAAAAAAATAAAACTTAAAAAACCTTTTTATATAATAACAATTAAACTGATTTAAGTTTATCGTGCTAAAAAGTAAAAAATAAATAACATAATCTTCTCTATATTTTCACTTTTAGAATTCAGTGCAAAATTAATAACTGAAACAAAACTACCTCCAACTTA
Source organism: Timema californicum (assembly GCA_902141385.1). Classification (NCBI taxonomy): domain Eukaryota; kingdom Metazoa; phylum Arthropoda; class Insecta; order Phasmatodea; family Timematidae; genus Timema; species Timema californicum. The sequence continues at coordinate 1,452 of CABFOW010009729.1, forward strand.
CTTACCTAGTAATTTGAACAACTGTTTAACTTTTAAAAAAATGCTCAGACAGAAACATAGCATTTGGCTACTGATTCACAAGCATTCCTCTTGTTGATCAGCTTTTTCATTTAAAACATCTCACTGTTGCTATTTTCATTTCGCAATCGCTTTCTTGTAATTTAAAATAAAATAGTCGTTATGCAAGCTTATGTATTATAGTTGTATAAGGTTTTTAATTTGTGAGTGGCGCCGACTTCAAAAAGTAAAAATTTAAAGAAGATTATATAAAGTATTATTTGTTACAATCCCTCTCGCTTGTACACTTTGTTTACCTTGAACGATAGGTTGTAAGATTACCTTGCTTGATTCCCCTATGGCGATAGGGCCATTGTGTAACACGTTAAAATAAAATTGTTACCTTTTATGTTAAACAGAGTGTGCACTCTTCCATATAAAATAATACTCATTGATAATGTTCCTTATGTTATGGATATATAATGAATGTGTGTGACAGGTTTCTGAGGCAAGCAAAGTAAGGTCAACCGGCAGCCCTCAACTTCCAGAGGAGCGCCAGCAGAAGGCATCCACCGTGTCGGCGCCGGCGCCGGCCACCACCACTGATGAAGAGAGAGCGTTTAGACGACAGGTTAGTTTCATTTAGATGAAAGGGATACATTCAAACGATTCATAATTTGTTAATCCATTCACTCGAAATATGTTTGAAGGTCACTTGTGATATATAGCCCTACCTTAAATACGCTATCGTTGGCGAAGGGACACTAAAATGTAGTAAACAAAGGGCGAGGAGTTTCGGCTTGACCCAAACGCATCCGTGTCCTTAAATTTGACCTATATTTTTTCTTATACTTTTCACTTGTCACGTCTAGTGTCGGCTTTTATGTTAACAAGTCGTGAGAATTTTTTAGTTGTTCATATGTTATTGTAGTTTCTATTAATAATTGTAAATATTTTAAGACTCTTTAGCCAGCTCAAAAAAAGTATTAACAATAATTTTCTCCCTTTGCGAGATGGGAGTTGGAATAGTTTCGCAGTACCCCCTGCTTGTCGTAAGAGGTGATTTAAAGGGGAGACTTCTGTAAAGGACGTAACTCGTGCTGGAAAGGCTATCCTATAAATTTCCTTCCGTCTCCTTTTATTCTTCCATCTTTTTCTCTCTCCTTTCTTATTTCTACTTATCTCTCCTTTTATCTCTCCTTTTATCTTTCTTCGTTCTTCATTTTTTCCTCGTCTCTTTCCTTCCACAGCCGTTCATCCCGCACGAAGACCTTTGGCTTCTCCGTTGACGACCTTGGCTACTAACCTGGCTTTTCTCGAAACATTACTCGATACCTCTGCAATTGAGCTGCTGAATGAAAGTGCGCCAGTTGTAATATCTTAGTAGAAGGGCCTTAGGGATGACAATAACCGGGTACCCTACTTTGAGAAAAGATCGGTTGCGTTCATGAGGGCCCGGACGTAATATTGACACTTTCCTGCACCCACTTTCTGCGACGATCTCTCTCCTGGTGATCCCCCATGCGCAGGTTGTCATGTCTAGCGTCGTATGAGGCCTCTTGTCAGGAGGGTTAACAGACCTCATGGGGTAGAACCATCTTGGATCACCCTCGGTCTACGATCCGAGTATTATGCGTGTTGTCCCCAAAAATTACATGGCCGACTCCATTGTCGCAGCTGACACATTACTGTCCGCTAGCACCCTACTGCCAAATTCTGCTGGCAACTCACTGCCCGGCCCCTCGCAGAGTCGTAATGTTGATAAGAGGCGGAAACGGGTAAGGCAGTTCAGCCCTTTAATTGAATAAGTCCAGGAAGTGGTAAGGCCCCAGTCTCGCTCCCGCTTCGAGACATTACCAGGAAGTGGGACTGGGGCCTTACCACTTCCTGGTAATGTCTCGAGCGGACGATAGCGAGAACATGAAATGGGTAAACCAATTTTCCTCGAAAGAGCGATAAATGGTGCAGCCAAGTCAAGTGTCGCTGTAAGAAAACTGCGTGTCGGTACCATTCTCATTCAGACAACGTCCGACATCCAATCAGGCAACATCTTGACTCTTAAAGAAATACCGTTGATCAATACGTCTCGTATACAGGTGAATGTTGAACACCACAGGTTCCTCAATGTTTGCAAGGGATTGGTCACTTGATATGACCTGGACTATGTGAGCATTGAGGAAATCTGTGAGGAGCTAGCCTCTCAGAATGTCACCGAAGTATACCGTACAGTAGTGAAAAAGAATGGCAGTGAAAGAAAGACTGCTACATATATCCTTACTTTTGCGACTCCAACCCTTCCAAACGAGTTCCGAGCGGGTTTCCACGTGCTCAGGGTCCGGACGTATGTCCCTAAACCGCGTCGCTGGTTTTCAGTACCAGGAATTTAGGCATACTAAGCTGCAATGCCGTGGTAATCCTACCTGTGAAGATTGCGGACAGGAGGCTCACGATACAACGTGTGAGACTCCTAAACTCTGCGTGAACTGCAAGGGTTTGCACTCTGCTTGGTCTCGGGCCTGTCCTAAATGGAAGGTTGAGAAAAAAGTGCTGGAGATAAAAACTGAAAAGAAGATCCCACACAAACAAGCACGCAAAGAATACGTATCTAGCTAATCCCCTGTATTTCAGTTCTCTTCAAGTCAGATTGTTAGTCAGAACATCAACTGCCCCAACTGCCATTGCGCACAAGACATTATTAACCCTAAAGAAAACAAAAGCAATTGCAACAGTTATTGTTATCGAACCTAAGAAATTGAAAACAAATGTTGAAGAAAGGCGGGATAATAGATCTATATCCCAGCGAGCAAAAAATAAATAAAAATAAAATCAAGTAACTAAAGGAAGTGGGAAGCATTAATGTAGATAGAGTTATGAAAGAATGTACCTATTTTAATAATCGATGTGTTACATACATTGATCTATGGGAAAATAGTTTCGGTGGAGCAGATTCTTTTGTCTGGATAGACAACAGTGAAATTATATTGCTCGAAATTGTAAAAATCATCAGAAAAGAATTAATGAAACAATATGAACTATTTGATGAAGTGGTGGTTGCCAAAGCATTTTGGTCTTAAAACTGTGACACTTTCAAAACTACAAACTTAAATTGTGAAGAAAAGTGGGTTCAACTTTTCAATCACTTCAAAGACCAGAACATGTCTGTTTCTAACCTCTGCCGAGTTGTGGAGTACATTATCTGCCTACCAGGCACTTCCGCTCCTGTTGAAAGGCCGTTCTCACTTATGAACAATTTATGTTCTCAAGAAAGAGGATGAATGGCAGAATAAATAGTGAAATGCCTAATGTACTGCAAAATAAACATTGAAATAAGTTGCACTGAGTTTTATGAAAAGATAAATAATAACAAACCACTTATTTAAAAAAATATACGGAACTCCGCGCATACTTTCTCGCTCTATTGCTTAAAAATGGAGATGTTTAATCAAAACTCGTAATATACGTGAAACGAAATAATATACACTAGAAAACCCAAGAACTATACCTATGTAAAACATTTTTTTAAGTCCTGCTTTAAAATTTTATAATTTTATTTTTAACAAATAATGTTCACATTTGTATGTTTGGACCGATAAAAAAGATCAATATTAGGTCCACAAGAGTCAACACTTCGTATTCGAATTTCAACTCTGTTAACATTTTCGACATTTTATTAGTTGTTGCACATCTTCATGTAATCTCATTGCTATCCAATTCCTCATTAATTATAAATTTTGAGCAATAAAAAATGTAAATATTGACTATTGAGTCCAAACTGGAGTTAGATCATTGTTGTACAAACATTTCTCCTAAGAGGTTTAAGGAAAAATAACAAAACTTTTTGAGAGACTTACTTATATTTAATTAATAATTACTCTATCGCATTGGAGAATTATTGCGTTAAAATAAGTAGTATCTCTTTACAACTAAAGCTCAAAAAGTTGTATTAATATATTTGCCAATATCTCAGAAAATGTTGGATTTATAAAAATATATTTCATATAAAAGTTTTTCATTTTTAATAGTACTAAAATCTTTCAATGATAACTTATTTAGTATCTCTAATAGTTGCGAAGATAAGGAAATTTCTGCTTATGTAAAGTACCCTTAAAGTCGGTGTCATGGGAAAATGGAAATAGCCAGTTTATTTATAATCTTAATCAACGCCTAGATACGAATTTTTAATCAAAATTGTTAGAGCCGACGTTGAGAAAATAGAATTTTTTCTCTTTTCGTTCTTTATCAAACTACTCTTAATTTTTAAGTTTAAACAGACACAAAGACAGACGGCTTTCCAAAGACCACTTTTTGGGTTCCAGGGTCATGAGACGTCGACATACATCAACATTTCAGGTCAGATGGTTTTTTTTTACGGTCGCAATACTTAACATTTTGTGTTCGAAAAGTTAGAAAAAATATATATTTACGTATAGCTTGAAACTTATTGGTTTTATAAAAATATGCGTCTTATAAAATATTTGTATTAAAAAGAGACCTACATATTTTAACGATAAGTAATTTCATGTATCAAATAGTTTAAGAGATATAAGAAAAAGATAATTTACGCATTAGATCGGAGCCCTTAAAGTCATTTTGCCGAAATATTGAGGGAAGCCATCATGTTTTGAATATTTATAAATGTTTAGAAATGAAACTTAATCAAAATTGTTTGAGCCGATTTTGAGAAAATCGACTTTTTCCCTTTTTGCCCTTCAGTAAACTACCCTTAATTTTTAGGGGTAGATATCAATTCCAAAATCCCCTCTGGGCAACCCTATGAAAACCCTAGATACCCAGTTATAGCCCGATCGGTAAAATAGTTTAGGCTCTATTTGGAGGTACAGACAGACAGACAGACGTTAAGTCAAAAACAACCCTTCTTTGGATTCTGGGGTCATGAAACGTCAAGATTCATCAATATCTTGAGTTTGATTTTTTTGACGAACACAACACTTTCTCTACCTGTAAGATATCGAGAAATTAAAGAAAAAAAAGTTCACCCAGATAATTATTTTGTTTAGCGGTAGACTTTAAGTTTATTAAATCTCCTAGCCTATAGTATATTATGTTTTATAACTTCATCTTTTTATTCATACTCTTCTTTGTAATGCATTCAAGTATAGTTCTTCTATCAGTGAGTTTGGCTTCAGTTTTCATCCAAATAAATGATCAAAATTAGCTTTCAGAAATTTCTATCCCCAATTACATCATAAGCATCATTTGGATTGGTTAGGGAGGGGGTGGGGGAAGCCCTTGAAATATGATTATGCTAATTTCTTCTTATAGGGCTCTGCTTTATGATTTTCTTCTAGAAAAACACTAAAAGTGTCCCGATTTGAGAGGAAAATATTATGGTAAGCCTACATATAACTCATATCTACGTATCATTTAGCCCATATCATCTTACGTTTTACTTAGCCCACAACATATACATCTCATTTAGCTCCCACGTATCCTGTGATTCTTATACTGATATACGTCTCTTATAATCGTATCTCGTGTCAACAGTGAGGTATTGTTATTATTGAGGGCTAGTGTGGGTCTGGACATCAAAGTGCGGGTCTAGTGCAAGTGGTTGGGAGCTCCGACCTGCCGGTGCAAAGTGCCGAGAGGCATTCATGCGCAGGAAGCCGGTGGATAAATATAGTTCCTGGATGTAGGCCATCAGGCGAGATAGATATAACGACAGGTGGAGTCTGTTTGTCTGTCTCCCTCACCCACTCCCTCAATGAAATCACGTGTTAGCTTTAGAGAGCCAGCCTCATCACAATCAAATCACAACATGCCAACCCTTGCTTACACTTGGATGAGAGCCTCTGTCGCGACCAGCCATAAAGGACGTTCGTTATCTTCTCTTTCGGGGTGACGGCATTGCTTTATTTATTTGTACTTATTTTTATGTTTACGTTTACTCATCTCCTAACTTGCTGGTGTCAAAGTAATGTCAGCATCTGTGGATAAGTAAACGTTACTTTTTATTCAAGCTAAGCTATATCACAAAACCCTAGTGAATCTCTGCAGAGATGGTTGTTCTATAAATTGAGGCCTCATGACTTTCTAGTTAAAGGTTTACTTGTCAAAGGCCTTCAACTTTCTATATCTATTTCAACTCTAACAATTATGTGGGGGGTGGAACAGAATATTTAATTTCTTAGCAAATTAGATAAATACCAAAAGCAAATTTTCAAAGATAAAGAAGAGAAAGCAACATACAAACAAACATTTTAAAAAAATGTTGGAAAGGTTTTATTTATAGAAAGTGCATCCGCGTTTGCATGTAGGGAGAGTAGAAAACCATTTTTGAAGAAATAACTTCACTACACCCGACCTAGTTTCAAACCTCGATCTCCCTGTGATCGGCATTCTAGTTTACCACTAGAGTTACGTTAGAGCATGCGGCTGCCGAAGCGGGTTAACCTACTGTCATTGGTTTGTTTGCCATAGACACGTTTTTGCCGTAGTTTTTCTATTTGTCGCAACAAATCACTCGTGTAAGAACCTAGTTATTTTTAAGCAAAGAGAAATATTTTATTTACAGTGTACAATCGTACACATTAGAGCAGTCGTGCCAAACTTGCGTTCCGCGGGCTGCATATGGTCCGATTCGTAATTCTGTGCGGCCCGAGGACCTTTTTATGAACCAACAAACAATACGACCCTATTCATATTTTTATAAACGTTGTAGGAATACAACAGTTGGGATTAGGACGTTTGGAAATTCGTTGTTATTTGGTGATATCTATCAAGTGAGGTTGGTGTAGCAAATTTTATTCATTACTCACCAAGCTCGATTGTCTAAAATTGTTATATTCGCTCACCATAATGTACAATATTTGTCAGCAAACAACTGTTTTTTCGCTCATGAAAACGAACAAATACCAAATCGATCACATCAACCAATACGCATTTGTCATCTAATTTAAACGTGACTTTTACAAGAGATCTGAAACTACTCACACGCTTGATGGGGAAAAAAAGGCTCAAAATTTTTTTTGTGAAAAATAAGAAAGATAAATCTTAGAATTTTATGTAATATTAATTTTCTTTTTTTATATTAAATATTTTAAAATTGATATTTTTCCATTCACGATGGTGACAATATTGAACTTTCTGAAATTTGGCCCCATCGTTATTTTAAACGTCCAATGTGGCCCTTATGGCAAAACGAGTTTGACACGCCTGCATTAGTTCTTTCTTAGTGATGTAAATAAAGAATGATTGTAAAGATAAGCTACTGCGCACACAGCAGAAAAACTGGAATAAAACGCGCTAGCCTGAAGCTCAGTACGGAAATAGACTTGTTTCAAGTTGTACGCGATGAGGGGGGAAAAAAGTAGCCGTCTTCGATAAGGAACAATTTGTTTACGGAGAAACTTATTTAAAACTACTAGCAGTACCAAGCGCTGTCCGGGTAACCACGCAATGGATTCAAACAAATCGAAAAAAATCCATTAATTTTATTTATGTCAAAGCTCCCTTGGTCGCCCCCAGAGGTGGATATTCTAGTCTGGTAGCTTGAAGCGTTTCTTTAACAAAATTATTGGCAGGATATATTACTAGTACAAGGCGTCGGGACTTCGTCGGTTCTTTAAGAATTTGCCTAACTAGGGCGACAGGGTAGTTGTTGGTGGAGGAGTGGGGGGGAGGATTAGATCATAACCTATAACCAATTAGACCCATACCCAGAAGGGGACCTCTGTCAACAATCCTCGTTCACTGTTCGTGCCGGGGACTCCTTGTCCTCAGGATGACTCCTTCACGATCAGTGAACTTCACTCCGTACCGTTGTCTCTCCAACCCCGGGACCTGAGATCCAACCCGGACTACTCCGTGTTGTGACCTCCGAAGCTTGGAGACGACATTTAATTGGGAAACTCTCAACGTTTAATTACATCAATAATGTTATTCAGGTTCCAAGGAAGATACTCTTAGGTTTCAACTTATTATAATTTAAGATCCTTTACCTATTGTTACAATGATATATGATACTTACAAAGTAATATTCAAGCTCAATTAACTATTGTTACAATTTCATGGTACTCACAATTATTGAAGTGGAGTAGATCAAAGAGACGTTGACCTTGAGAACATCTGAATAAGCGCAGGATATCACACTTACAGGGCTTGAGGTCGATACTTGAGTCGAATGGAAACTCCCTAAAATTTAGTTTTTTTTATTAAAGGTCGAAATTCTTAGGAAAATTAAGTTTGACGCGATTCCCGGGTGATTAGGGGAACTAAGGTCGCATTAAACAAATACAATTACTTCATATCCAGGATTTTACACCAGCGTAGCCGTAACAAGACATATTGAAATTATATAAAGCGAAAGTAGAATTTAATGATCAAGATCAGAAAGATAACTAAGATTATTGATAACAATAATTAGCAAGTTAATTTTCGTCTGGCACAAGCAAATCACAATAACAATAGAAACAATTGGGTGATCACCCTAAAAATATATTTATTTTAATAAACAAACAGTCCAGAAGAATAATGATAGGTCTAATGCAACCATAAGTCAGCGGGTACGCCTAACCCTATTTAGGAACGTCCAACATTAGAATAAGCTATACAGCTGATGAATCCAGCGAAAGAGACACAATCGAAACAGTTTCAATGCGGTAAGAAAGCTAAGGAATGCTGGACACTAAAGTCCCACAACAAATTCAATAAATAAACCACTTGATTACGTACTAGAACATACGAGAGCCGAGACTTCGCGTCGGACACACATCATTGACCCATGTGTTTTTATCAAGAGGGGATCCCTCCCGTGTATGATCTTTACGATGCTCCCCTTAGTGTGTACCACATTTTGGTAAAGTTTCGCAAGTATGCCCCAATCCGCCTGGTTCTTGATTTTAAAGGTGACCTACGTTTTTTATTACGCGATAGCGCGGATGGAGTTATTTGTTTACTTCGTTTTATACGCCAGCCGGATCTTTTTAATGCCATTTGAGTCACTTTTATAAAGTAGCTCATTTGGTTACTATCTCATATTGAGATTGAACACTATATATTTAAAATGTTTGAAATGTTTTATAACATATTATATTATAATATGTTTGTTCTGTCTCTTTAATATATTCTATTTTAATATGCTTGTTTTGTCTTTTGAGCATAGTATAGGCCTGTACACCTGTGTTTTTTTGTATACTAATACTCTATTTGAGTAATCTTATGGAGTGTCTCAAATGGATATTTTCTCATATTGAGATTTATTGTTTTAACATTTGAATTTACTTTTTAGTATTTGTATATTGTTTCTATCTTATGTTTTACCTGCTCATTCGGACAGGTGAATTAGTTATTATGATTCTCCCCTAAGGGGATTTTACGAGAGATTTTTTTTTATCGTTTGGGGTCCTAATGACCTCATTGTATTGACAGGCCTCTAAAATGTATTATTAATAATGATAATAATGGTAACATTCTATAGGCCTACACCTGGGAATTAAATATATTTCTCTGAGATATCGAAAACTCACAATTGAAACACTTAGTCCTCTGCCCACGTTAGATCATAATAGTTGCTACTATCCCTCTAACGTAGGTTGTACTTTTCCTACTAGTATGTGTAAGCTACTACGTGGATTAAGATTTTTTTTAAATCAATGCCGTACTGTCGATATGTCCTCAAAGGACCTCATATGTATAAATGTGTTCATAACAATCATGTAACATACGGTTATGAAAAATAAACATACATATTTAAAACGGCTATGACGATGTTCATGTAACGTGATGTACGTATGATGTGTTTGAAGTTATAGTCTATAATCGTAACAACGATACATTTTAAACCTGAACAAGTACTATAAGGTCTACTTGGTTGTGTGGAATATTTATTTAAATTTGTATCCAGACACTAAATGGGGGTGCGGGATATAAAACAATGTTTTAAAAATATCTTAATATAGTAATTCTTTGATCAGGATCTACTTAACATTTACATAACGTGAGGCCGGGATCACGATCAACTTAATGGAGTTCCCTGCGGAACGGAGTTTAGAATAGTGTCGTAAGAGGCGACTTAAAGGAGAGGCTTTTACGGAGGACGTACTAACTTCATTCTTCTTCCTTCCCCGTCCTATTTTGATATTTCTATGTTTTTAATGTTTTATTGACCTCACTGTGTTGACGAGCTTAAGAAATTATTATTATTATTGATTCGTTTTGTATACTCCATTCACTTTCTGAAAGGTCTTTCTTCCTACCAATACCCTAATGTATAATATATTTTTGGTAGGTAAAAAGGCCTTTCAGAAAACAATTCCTACGCTGAACAGACTTTACGCCACTCGAATCTTTTAAATCACATTCGAGTTCTCTCTTGTAGAGTTTCTTCTTTTATTAGCATCCCGCATTGAACTTAGTTTTATCACTTTTAGTATATCTTAATATGTTTGTATTGCCTATTTAATGATACACCTGTGATTTTTTTTTAGCAGAGGTATTGCCTCTATTGTTTTTCCCACAGAGATATTACTTTTTTAAAAAAAGATATAGTGACCTGTATGTGTCGACTCTCCTATAAACAATGATAATGATAACTTAACAGAAATAAATGGTTTTTCTTGTTTTTTAAATTGAAGTTATCGCGACATACTTAACCTAACGTTGACTTGACATTCACTTAACATAACAGTTGTCTAAGGAAGAATTTTCAACCATCGTTACGTTAAGTGAAGTGTTCCATGTTCTTACACTAGCCAATCATGATTTGAGCATTGTCAACAAACTTATTTAGTACTTGATTTGTTTGCACATTTGGTGGACTGATTGATGATTTCTTCTCTTCAGGAAAGTGCATTTGTCCGTGTAACCTTTTGACCTCTTTCTACATTATTTTGTAGATCCAGTAAATTACTTTTGTCAATCTTAACTTCTTTTCAATCTCATTTTAGTGAAGTTTGTTCTTGAACACTCTAAATTCACTATATGTGTATATTGTTACGATATGTTATGTGAATCCTGATCCCATACTGTAACCAGTCGGCCATCTTAAAGTCATCAGTTTTGATTACTAGCCCCACGTTGTACACCATTTTTGTACCTATTCGGCGGTTGGTAATCAGTTTCACCTTCTCGGATTCTTCTTGCGGTGCCGTCCACGGCAGTCAGTTGTTTCGGTAGAGCATCTCGGGGTTATATAGATAATGGTGGGGTTAGAGGGACACAGTCGATTAAAGAGATACTATTTAGCGACTTTGAAATTGAAGTTTTATTTTAACAAATAATTTACATTTTGTCACCACGGATGCTTAATTTATAAAAATGAATTAGTTACAGCATTGATAAGGATAATTATTTAGCCACCTGGTCTACCTCTCCTTTCCCCCATCTCTAGACTGTCTCTACACGTTACGATAAGTTAACAGTGAGTACGGGTCTTTACTCTTTGAGTGCTAACCGGCCAGTGCCGCGTCT
>CABFOW010009732.1:0-12867 GCA_902141385.1 Timema californicum
AGAGCACGACTGTTCTGTCTTGATACCCCTCCCACCCAGACAGCAATTCTTTGATTGTAATTTTTTTTTCTCAAGAAAGGTTTTCTTTGGTTTTTCTCTTTCCGAAAAAAATGAGGTTTTTTTTTCAGAAACTGCTGTTGTTTGTGCTCTGGTTATTCGATTCTTAAAGAAGAAACTAATAGGCAGATGTCACTGTGTTCGTCCAATTTAACGTTTCAGATTGTAAAAAGAAAATGTTAGTCTGTATGAAGATCTATGTGAACACCCTACAGCATTTTGTTCGCACTTCTGTGTGAATTCATCAACGTTTGACGAGTTGATAACAATTTTGTCGGAACGGCTGAAAGCTAACAAAATATAAACTTTCGCTTAGGTATACCTCCAGAAGAGATAATAGCAGTGAAAATAAGGTAGGTTTGGAATATATAACTATTTTATAAAAATTGTTTAGTTCTATATTTCAATATTAAGTAATTTAAACTTTTTACAGAGTCACAAACTGTGAATTATAATCACTTGTATCATCAGTGAAATTTCTTATATAAGACTGTAAGGTGTCATCACTTTCTGGCGATGCTATTTGGTGTTACATTTTGCATTCTTTATGGCAAGGCATCGCTGGTCCTGAAATTTATTGAGTCCGAAATGATTTCTGTAAATACCGAGGATTGCCATCTGGCCATTTATTAGATTTAAGTACATTCATTTTTGAATTTTTGCCTCCATCTTGTTATATTCATCCAGCGAGTGTAACGAGGTACTAGAGATAGCGCAAAGTTTACTTCTTCACTTATGTCAGTTGTCTTTTTCTGCTACAAGATTTTTAACAGCGATTCCTCAAAACTTTCTTTTAGATCCGCTGGGGTTGACTGTTTTCAGCACGTCTTGGCGCAGTTGCTTCCTTAAATCCTGCCTCATTTCTAGTCTTGGCTTCTGATAGTGAATCTTGATCGTCCAAATTGCTTTCAAGCTCCCTATTCTTGACACATGGAAGAAGGAACAGTAATTTTTCAAAGTATATATACCTCCTTCGCTTCTTTGCCCGGTGTCCTGATTTTGTATCTTTTTGCTTTCTTAGCTTCCTCGCGAACCATTTTTGTAGACTCTGCCACTTGTTTTGAACATCCATTAGTTAAATATTTACAATTGTATTGTACTTTAGCTCAGATACAGTTTACATGAAACTGTAAATGTACTGTAAATCCAGATTTGTTTCTTTTTGCCTCACTACCAGATTAAGTAATTACTTTTATATTCATCTCATAATATGTAAATTATAATTTCTAGATCCAAATATGTGTACAAGTACCTCCTGTCAACACGAATCAGCTTTAATGCCTTTTCTTTAGCATATGTGATATGCGATTGTGAAAGAGTGCACCGACAAGACTTTGAAAAGCCTACAGCCAATGTAGGCCCATATGCCAGGTGGACCAAATCAGGAGGATTGGATAAAAATAGCTGATCAATTTTATGAATCTCCCAAACATTATTGGAGCTCTTGATGGAAAACACGTTAGAATCGTAAGGGCTGACAATTCAGGCTCCAAATATTTCAACCGCAAGAAATATTTCTCCACAGTGTTGATGGTACGGGTCAACGCGGATTACAAGCTTGTGTTTATAGACGTTGGCTCTCTTTAAGCTATTAGCGATTCAATTATTCTTAAAGAATCCAAAATGGGGCTTAAACTTGAAATTAACTAATTGAATATTCCAGAGAGGTGGCCCTTACCTAATGATGAAAATGGCAGAATTATGCCATTCTTCGTTGTAGCTGATGAAGCGTTTGGTTTAACAAAATGTGTTTTGAATCTTTATGAAGAAAAAAAAACTTGTGGGTTCTTAAAAGAGTTTTCAGCTACCTGCACGCAAGAGCACGCCGACTTGTTGGATACACATTTGGAATTTTAGTTAATAAGTGACGCATATATTACAGGCCTTTTGCCGTTATTGAGAAGTTTTGTGACAGTGTCATAATGTGCTGATGTATTTTACACAATCTTCTGCGCATACATGATGGTGAATGTTTCACTGACACACTTGATCCACTCGATCTCCAAATAGAGGCCCTGGTGTAAGGCAGTATTTGTGGACTCACCTGACTTCCCCCAAGGATCTCTACCGTGTCAGTACAGTAACATATAAAATCTTGAAATCTATAAATTCTTGAAAAAAGCTTTTTTGTTTCATGATGATTGTTTGTGTGCTGTGGAGTGAAACGGAAATGAAAATATAGTTGCATTTCGGTAATTATAAAATAATGTACTAATGAAAATTATAAAGATTACACCATATTGAAACTATGCTCAACATTTTAAATGTAAAAAAAAAATTATAGTCAAAATCAAACATTTTAACATACACAATAAGCATATATTATGTTAAACATTATCTCAAAAGAGATTTTCACCTTTAAAGGTTGTATTTTAATGTTAGATTTTTTAAATTTTAACATAACTATAATAAAGCCATATATATCTAGCTATATACATATATAATTAGTTAATTACAAATAATTAAGTTGCTAGCTTAGCTTTAGTTTTATTTTCTCCTTCCAATTCTGACCAACTCGGTACTACAGCTGCACAAACCTCTTCCCACAGTTTATCTGTAACGTGCATATTAGAATACTCTTTTAGAAATCTACTATAGATTGCCAGCCGCTTTTCCACCTCTTTGATTCATTTTCAATATTCTCGTTCATCTTGAGAAAATGTACACGTTCTCGAGAGTTGACTTCTTGTGGCAAGACATAGTTACCCTCGATTTTAGCGCACTGATGTATTTGTTTAGGCCCCAACAGAGGGAAGTCTTGTCTTGTCTTGTCTCTATCCACAGTGTGCTGTCTTGTCTTGTCTCTATCCACAGTGTGCTGTCTTGTCTTGTCTCTATCCACAGTGTGTTGTGTTGTCTTGTCTCTATCCACAGTGTGCTGTCTTGTCTTGTCTCTATCCACAGTGTGCTGTCTTGTTTTGTCTCTATCCACAGCGTGCTGTCTTGCCTTGTCTCTATCTATCCACAGTGTGCTGTCTTGTCTTGTCTCTATCTATCCACAGTTTGCGTGCTCACGTAAGCTCAATAGCCCTTTTCCTTAAAACAAAACTGTCTGCGGGCCAAAAGTTTCAAGTGTAGGTGACTCTAAAGTAATTGTACCCACATTTGTGTGGAGGGAGAGCGGGAAACAATTCATTAATAACGATCTTCAGTACAGTCAGCTGGGATTCAAACCCCGACCATTTTCAAGTGCAGCACTTACAAGGAAACATAATGCAATCGATACTGTGGATTCGCACGTTCATCGATAAATATGGTCACGTGATGGGCTCTAGGCCAATCACAAGACTCCCTCCATATCAGCTCGAGCTGTTCCGCTGAAGTTCAACTTATTTATACTTTGTCCGCTCTGTCCGAGATGTTCGGCACAGGAGAACCAATAAAATCTCAGAACCAACCTTCTCAAATCAGTGCGCATGTACATATGACAACGCATGCGCACTGCAGCCAGAAGCTAGCACAGAAGTTTGTTCGCTTTTGTGAGGCGATTTGAAATAACCCGGTAATGTAAAGCTTGTATCGATGTATTGGATTGTTCCACGACACAGCGTTATAATTTGGAGGCATCCTTCGGGAGAGTGATCTAGAATATATATTTAGACACTAGAAAATAAAGTATGTTGATAATTAGCTGTTTTAAGCTTAATGCATCATGGGTCAACACACAGCGTGTGAGTTGCTGCGACACTCCAGCAGATTCTGCTTCAAATTCTCAGTGAACGTTAGAATCAAGCTTCAGTGCTTCGTTATTTTGACCAAAGTATACATACAGATACCTGGATATCTTGACCCAAGTAGACATACAGATACCTGGATATCTTGACCAAAGTAGACATACAGATACCTGGATATCTTGACCAAAGTAGACATACAGATACCTGAATATCTTGACCAAAGTAGACATACAGATACCTGGATATCTTGACCAAAGTAGACATACAGATACCTGAATGTCTTATTTTGACCAAAATAGACACACAGATACCTGGATATCTTGACCAAAGTAGATATACAAATACCTGGATATCTTGACCAAAGTAGATATACAAATACCTGGATATCTTGACCAAAGTAGATATACAGATACCTGGATATCTTATTTTGACCAAAGTAGATGGACTCGTTACAGTTGAGTCACGAGTTCCTGTTTGGGAATTATAAACATGCCGTACTAACTTTGTATTGGCTGTTGTGGTGCTCCATTTATGAGGGTTGTCAATGTTTTCTCAAGCTGTACGAAAAACCGCCAATGGCGGTTTGTAAGACACAAATTAATGCTAAGCTAACTCAGCTTAACCTAACGGCACAAAACACTATCATAACTTCAACAAGCCTATAAAAAAAACCTAGCACGTTCTGATTGGAATGTCTCATTTGGCATACATATACTCTGGAATAAAACAAGGTTATTTAGATAGGGAGCCATATCAAAATATTATCGTCTTTGCGTAAAAAGAGAAAGATTAATTTATAAATTAATTTCTATATCACCTTGCTAAATTAAGTGAAAAGTACTCAGAATCTGATAAATTTGTTTCTATAACTTTAAAAGCAAGAAAGTATGAATGCTGACTTAGGTTCAACACACAATTGGTTACTACAAAATGGTCTTAATGTCCATCCTGAAAAATCTCTATCTATTGTTATAGGGTTAAAAAGTTACTATCCACATTGAGTTTCATATCTGTACAACATAAAAATAAAAATAACAGTCCAATTCTATTTGTGCCTGTTGTTAATAACCTTGGTTTACATATAAATGAAAACCTAACATGGAATAATCATGTGAAACAAATATTTAAAAAAGTGTTCTTTGCCTTACACTCACTTAAGCACCTGAAAAAATGTACACCAATGAATATTAAATACACTCTTATCCAATCCCTTATCCTCCCGCTTTTCGACTATTGTGATGTAGTTTATAATGACCTGACAGCTGACCTTGCGGCAAGACCACAAAGAGTCCAGAACACATGTGCTAGATTTATGTTCGACCTCCGGTCACGTGATCATATTTCCCCATACTATAAGAGACTGACTTGGCTAACACTTAAGATTCGGATGGATACCTACAATATAAGTACGATAAATTTGTTTACTCTATTGCTTAGAAAATATGCATAGTAACAACATTCAGTTTTTTGTATTATATTAAACTTGTAAATTTAAACTGAACTATATTAATAAAAAAAGTTACAAGTTAATTTTTACTTTTTTACAATCAGACGTTATTTCAATTAAATTAAAATTCAATAAAACATGAAATACAAGAATATAATTTTGAAGTTATCATATTATTATAGAGAATAAGATAATGTTCTATCATACACGACAACTCTTATCCAATCCCTTATCCTCCCGCTTTTCGACTATTGTGATGTAGTTTATAATGACCTGACAGCTGACCTTGCGGCAAGACCACAAAGAGTCCAGAACACATGTGCTAGATTTATGTTCGACCTCCGGTCACGTGATCATATTTCCCCATACTATAAGAGACTGACT
The DNA here is from genome assembly GCA_902141385.1 of Timema californicum. Taxonomy (NCBI): domain Eukaryota; kingdom Metazoa; phylum Arthropoda; class Insecta; order Phasmatodea; family Timematidae; genus Timema; species Timema californicum. Next base: position 5,563 of record CABFOW010009732.1, read on the forward strand.
TGGCTAACACTTAAGATTCGGATGGATACCTACAATATAAGTACGATAAATTTGTTTACTCTATTGCTTAGAAAATATGCATAGTAACAACATTCAGTTTTTTGTATTATATTAAACTTGTAAATTTAAACTGAACTATATTAATAAAAAAAGTTACAAGTTAATTTTTACTTTTTTACAATCAGACGTTATTTCAATTAAATTAAAATTCAATAAAACATGAAATACAAGAATATAATTTTGAAGTTATCATATTATTATAGAGAATAAGATAATGTTCTATCATACACGACGAATATTTATAATACAATAATTCTAACATAATTTGATATTTTCAAATTAAATACTGTCTAAACTGTTGAAAAGGTTCAGTAGCTTCCTGATAGATGGCTCTGTCTTCGGAAGCGTCTCTCCCTCTCCTCCCCAAACCCTGTTTGGCATTCACTATCTTTCCATCTTTGTTTTCTGTGAACCCCGCTACTCCCCCTTCCACTAACCATTTATACCCTGTTCAGATAAAACCTTTCACTTGACACTAATTGTTTGTTACCTACAGACCTGAGCTATTGAAAATGTTCCCTGTGATGTATTTGTATGATCTATGTTAACAGTTTTTTCATAGAGTAAACTTGCTTATGTTTACCTTATAAATAAATTCCATAAACAGTGTTTCCTTGATTAAATAAAACCTATTTGTATAACGTTAGTTTTATAGGAATAGAGAGGTGAAAAGAAATTCTCTAAAGAGTTTTATTCATGTTTTATAGCTAAACAAGACCTTTTCCCACTTAGAGCAGAATTAATTTTGAAGATATTAAGATTCAGTGGCGCATCCAGTAGTTTGCTTAGGGGAGGCTGGGCTTGCGTATCATAGCTATTATTTCTATTCCCTGAAAATATTCATCAAATTAATTTAGTTTAAGACATCTTTTTTTAGAGAAATTACACACACATATGTATATACAGTTGTTAAAAAAGGGGTTCAGAAATTATGGATCTTGTTGTACACATTAACATGAGTAGAGTTATTTTAATGATGTCACATGACCTCTAGTTGGGTCGATACGTCGGTAAACTCCAATAATAATAATAAATTGTCTTAGAAATAATAGGTCATCAAACCTGCTCACATAGAGGTAAAAACAATTTTGTATTTTAGTAATAAAAAATAAATGGTATGGTGCACCACACTTTCTCTCTCTTTTATCTTGAAATAGACATTTACAAAAAACTCGTGAGGATTTGTGAAATGAAATAATATACACTGTTACTTACTCTATGCAGGGGTGTGAAAATAGTCCCCAAACCTTCAGACCTATTGTAACCTTGGTGCGACGTGAAAATAGTCCCCAAACCTAACGTAGACAAGACGTGATAGTGGAGTTGCTAAACTTAACACTCGTTCAATATTTGGTACCAACATGAAATTTTACAAATTAGTATAATTTTGTGGTGAGTAAAATAGAATCTAGTGCAACTCTTAAAAAGTTATTTTACATGGGCCATCTTGAAATAATAGAGCCCTAAACTTTTTATTTTTACAATTATAACGTAAACCGTTCATAATGTCAATGTGTTGTTAAACTTATAATAAAAAATAGACATTGTTTACAAAACAGGTTCCTATAGTTGTATTTGTAATCCTAACAGTTTTTGTACAATCTTTAAGCAAAACGTTTAGCGTATGTTTAACATATGTGTAGTTTCCCTTCAATTATTTTACTATCACTCCCAGGCTACGTTAGGTTTGGAATTGTTAGGTTTGGGGATTATTTTTATATTTTCCGACAGTACAATTACCATGAGAAATGTGATAGCTGGCAGCTAGCAGAAGATTTAAGAACTGCCAAAAGAAAACCAAATTAAAAATAATATTGTTTTTGTGAAAGTTTTGACCGCCGAAAGTGACAATAAATTAACATATTATGATTATTGAAGATAATATGGTTTGACAAATGGATATATGAGATTTGATCTGCTAACTTTTGCTAGCTGTTATCTACCTACACTCCTAAGGTGGATGAACTATATTATCCACCGGTTATGTGGAGAGGTGCCAAAAAGCAAAACCACCCAGGTGCGAAATTTACCTCGAGGTTCCCCTGACTCTATGTCACTAGGAACTAGGAACACTGTTACAGAAAACGTGAGAAAAGAGAAACATCTTTGTCCACCAAAGAACATAAGAATAAAATTCATTTTCAAAAACCTGTATTAAAAAAAGTGGTGTAGTCGTAAATTTAGCAGTGCCGGAACGCAAGGTCGTAGCAACCCCAAAGTTAAAGTGTTTTTTTTTAAATTCAAATATTATTAAATATATGTTAGAACCAAACGGGTAAGACATGGGGCTAGATATTTTATATTATTATATTAGAAACTCAAGCGTAGTTTACTTGCGTCAATATATATATATATAAAGCTTAATTTTAACAGGAAAAATCTAATATTTACAAATATCAAATAAATTTCGGGTAGTTCACGTATAATTTAATTTTGAAAATTTAAATATTAGAACCAAACGGGTAGTAAGACGTGGTGCTAGATATTTGATTTTTACAGCCCACTTGGTGTTGCAGCCTGAACATGTCCTCTTTCATAGGGCGTACGAGATTGAGTGATGGTTAACGGCACTTTACAAGCGGGCCTGATGCAACTGTGTGTGTGTGTGTGTGTCACTATCTATTCCTGGCAATTCAAGGCAACGACTCTTTGATGTGTAGAGGCTAATGTCTGGTTAATTACCCCCGGGGACGAGGGATGAACTGACCGGCTCTGGGGGAGGGGGGAGAGAATTCCCGTGTCCATGACCAGCAGTCAGCGGAGGGAAGTGAGGGGGGAGGGCTTGGCTATCAGACGAAATCCTACACTTGGTGGAGAAGGTTCTCAAATAGTACAGCGCGTGCCACGGACTTATGACAAAAGAGCCAATGTTCATTCTACTCCCGACAGACATAGCGCGAGGTTCTAATAAACTACAACGCCCTAATCAATTAATAAAAACTCCTACACCTCTATCCTACCAATTAATTAATTAACTAACTAGCAAAAATCAATTAACAATAATTAATTAACAATCATTAATAATTAATCATCAAGAACCAACATGTCCGGGTTTGTTAGGCGAAGGGAGGTGTAGTGGAGGGGGGAAGAGGGCAGGAGGAAGGCGAAGGGAGGTGTAGGGGAGGGGGGAAGAGGGCAGGAGGAGGGGGAATCAAACGGATGTGGAAATTAGGTCAGGCGGTCGGGGGAAGGAGGCTATTTATAGCAGCCAATCAGAGGAAGGTAGGTTAATTGAAATCACAATACTATCTCACGGTGTGACGTAGTGGAGTGAGGTATCCCCCTAGCTACTAGTACTCATTATAACAAAGTGTTGGTTCCTTTTAAACTTAAACGGATAATATATGTGTAATAGTGCTGAAGGAGGGTGTTACCAATTAACACTTTCCCGGAGTTGTCCGCTCGTTCTTTGGACAATTTCAACACAAATGGCTTTCCCGAGATATCAATAGAGAGGTAGTTAAATCTTGCTTTTAAAGGTATAGAGACAAATTTATCAGATCCTGAATACTTTTCACTTAATTTAACAAAGTGATGTAGAAAAGAATTAAAAAATGTTCTTAAATATTTTTCACGAAAACGATAAAGTTTAAAAAAAATATTCCTACTAAAAACAAAGAACTATGATATATCTTAGAATTAAAAAATATAAATTCAAATCAGATTAGAGATGACCTATATATTGAAAGTCTAATAATTCCTCAGCCACCATTTTGGTGTTCTAAGTAGATTTTGAGATGGCTCCCTATCTAAAAAACTTTGTTTTAGTCCTAAGTATCTGTATAGCAAGTGCTGGGTTATTTCTGATATTGAGACGTACTTCATACACTATAGGACTATAATCCTAGTCTTTGACCGTGGCCCAACTAAGCTATGACGATAGTCCTCCTAGTCGTTGACCTTATCGTGCTAAACCATGACTCTCTTGGGACAAGGGGTCCGTAGCACTACTGTGATGTAAAGAAACAGACACACACTAAAGCAAATTAGAATGGGCATAGAAAAGGGGAACTCCTCAACGTGGGATTAGGAGGAGGGGCACACGTAAGTATGGGATTAGGAGTAAGGGCACGCGTAAGCATGGGGTTAGGAGTAAGGGCACGCGTAAACATGGGGTTAGGAGTAAGGGCACGCGTAAAACATGGGGTTAGGAGTAAGGGCATGCGTAAGCATGGGGCTAGGAGTAAGGGCACGCGTAAACATGAGGTTAGGAGTAAGGGCACGCGTAAACATGGGGTTAGGAGTAAGGGCACGCGTAAACATGGGGCTAGGAGTAAGGGCACGCGTAAACATGGGGTTAGGAGTAAGGGCACGCGTAAACATGGGGTTAGGAGTAAGGGCAACGCGTAAGCATGGGGTTAGGAGTAAGGGCACGCGTAAACACACTTAAAACGGTGTAGTATTTTGTAAGGGGTGTGGATAAAAAGAATTGATGACGTATCACCAGAAAAGGATAAATCTTCACGCGTGAAATGACTCCTACTTCATTACCTGGCTAGTTTTTACCTACCAAAAATCAATTATTTGGCTTTTGTGCTCAGACCACCTTGCTAAGTGACTGCGGACATCTCAGGTTGCTGTTAGTATGTTATAAATGCAGATGATGGTGTGGATGTTCTGGCTCGTGTGTGAGTGTGTGTGTGTGTGTGTGTGTGTGTGTGTGTGAAATAGCAACACCGTGAGTGAGTGTGCGAGCTGTCTGCCCACTATGGGAAGTATTCCATCACTGCTGCTTGTATTTAGGAACTGAGTTTGATTGACATCCATTCTGTTGGCTGTCACTGTTCGTCAGAGGAATGGTAACATTCCTCGCCCTCAAATCAGAATAGATTTACTAACACGAGAACTTTCAAAAACACACTCAGAACAAATAAAAAATAAAACACGAAAATAGATGTAATTTTTTGTTTGTGCTAACATAAAACATAAAACGAGGCGGACATTTTAATCTTCCTTGCAGGTGGCTCCTTATAAGGTTTTTTTATAATAATCTACAAAGTCAACTTCCTGAATAAAATAGCAATTCCACTAAGGCACGTTCGATTGGATAGAGCCGTAGTGTAACGAGTCAGAAACGGATTCTTACCCTCCAATGTAATGAGTGAACGTTGTGTCTATATTCCTCCGTTACTTCATTCCTCAGGACTATTCTATAGCTCGCAATAAGCTCAGTCAACTCTTTAGTCTTGCAAACAACACAGGGCTGGTGAAATAAACTCTTTTAATCAGCAAAATATGTAAGTTTAGATTATATAACTACTGTATGATTAACACGGGTATCTAAGAGTATCACAGTAGTAAAGTAAAATGCTGAGATATCATATTTGTAGGACAATATACACATTATAAGACTAGTTAAAGAACATGTGTCAGACACTAACAGGTTGTCAGATAACATGTATTAGACAAAAACAGGTTGTCAGACAACATGTGTCAGAAAAACAGGTTGTCAGACAACATGTGTCAGACAAAACAGGTTGTCAGACAACGTGTGTCAGACAAAAACAGGTTGTCAGACAAAATGTGTCAGACACAAACAGGTTGTCAGATAACATGTATTAGACAAAAACAGGTTGTCAGACAACATGTGTCAGAAAAACAGGTTGTCAGACAACATGTGTCAGACAAAACAGGTTGACAGACAACGTGTGTCAGACAAAAACAGGTTGTCAGACAACATGTGTCAGACAAAAACAGGTTGTCAGACAAAAACAAGCTGTCAGACAATATGTGTCAGACAAAAACAGGTTGTCAGACAACATGTGTCAGACAAAAACAGGTTGTCAGACACAAACAGGTTGTCAGACAACATGTGTCAGACGTTTCTGACACATCAGTGTGGTTTCTATTTGTATGTTTAAGTGCCATGCTAAAGCCAATCAACATTTTAAAATACATGTATCCCGCTTCAGTGGCCACGTAGTCTAAGGCGTCACTCTCGCTGGCCGATATCGGAGTTCAAACACATGTTGGATGTACTGAGAGTTGCTTTTACTAAATGGTTTACCATTCTCACTGCCTGCAAATTTGGGTACACTTTCTTTAAATTCAGACCTCCTCATCCCTAACCCAATAGCGTTAGTACATTAACGTATAACCCGAATGGGTAGTAAGACGTGGTGCAAAAACTATTGAATAAACGTGAAAAAATTTAGTTTTCTAGAAATATGTCTTATATTACTGTATATTGCCCCTTTAGATTGTTAGCAACATAACAGACAAACAATGTAAATACCATAATTGTTTTTCCACCATTGTGGCAACATGAGTACCCAGTAATATCACCATTGTGGCAATATGAGTGCCCAGTAATATCACCATTGTGGCAACATGAGTACCCAGTAATTCCACCATTGTGGCAACATGAGTACCCAGTAATATCACCATTGTGGCAACATGAATACCCAGTAATATCACCACTGTGGCAACATGAGTACCCAGTAATACCACCATTGTGTCAACATGACTACCCAGTAATATCACCATTGTGGCAATATGAGTGCCCAGTAATACCAACATTGTGTCAACATGAGTACCCAGTAATACCACCATTGTGGTAACATGAGTACCAAGTAATACCACCATTGTGGCAACATGAGTACCCAGTAATACCACCATTGTGGCAACATGAGTACCCAGTAATATCACCATTGTGGCAACATGAGTACCCAGTAATACCACCATTGTGGCAACATGAGTACCCAGTAATATCACCATTGTGGCAACATGAGTACCCAGTAATACCACCATTGTGGCAACATGAGTACCCAGTAATACCACCATTGTGGCAACATGAGTACCAAGTAATCCCACCATTGTGGCAACATGAGTACCCAGTAATATCACCATTGTGGCAACATGAGTACCCAGTATCACCACCACTGTGTCAACATGAGTACCCAGTAATACCACCATTGTGTCAACATGAGTACCCAGTAATACTACCATTGTGGCAACATGAGTACCCAGTAATATCACCATTGTGGCAATATGAGTGCCCAGTAATTCCACCATTGTGGCAATATGAGTACCCAGTAATACCACCATTGTGGCAACATGAGTGCCCAGTAATACCATCATTGTGGCAACATGAGTACCCAGTAATGTAGCAATTATTGCTACAAGGTATCCTAAATTGGGTTAGTCAATCAAAACAGCACTTGCCCAATTTCACCAACCGGACGAGCGCGCGGAAAAGAACGTCCACACACGATAACAACATTGAAACATCTAAGAGCGATGATC
>CABFOW010009733.1:0-12865 GCA_902141385.1 Timema californicum
GTGATAGTGAGTATGAGGGTGATAGAGAGTATGAGGGTGATAGTGAGTATGAGGGTGATAGTGAGTATGAGGGTGATAGTGAATATGAGGTTGTGGAACCAGTGGAAAAACTTAAACCTAGCTTACGTATAATCAACCAAACCCCGGTGACCGTCAGGGTCATTACCCTGTCGTAAAAATACACAAGGTACCATCCGGGAATCAAACCCGGGACCCATAGGCTCGTAGCCAGGTGCACTGATCGTTACACCACAGGGCCGGTTCTCAAAATTGATATTTACATATTATATATCTTGAAGCATGAAAATATCAAAATGGTGTTAGTATATTTCATAACCGTTAAAAATTGTGTCTTGCCATCTAATTATGACTAGTGTCGTATTTAACATCCAGACAGGGTTAATCGTAATATGGTCCGACTCCATTGTGTTTTACCCGTTTCGGTGGCCACACAGTCTAAAGCGTAGCTCTCTCAATAGACTAGACTGCAGATGACGGGGAGATCGTGGCTTGGTCCCGGTTGGGCGAACTGAGAGTGGTTTTCCTAAAAATTGTTACCCACTCTCTCCATGCAAATGTGAGTGCCCTTTTTCTAAATTCCACATTACTAATCCTTAACCCATTAGAGAAACCAGTACATAGGTGTATAATCCGAACGGGTAGTAATACGAGGTGATTAAGTAAAGTGTTTAGTTTAATCACCTTTGCTGATGACCAAGAGTTGGATTGGGGTGGTTTAGTAAATGTGATATATGTATATAAGACTCTGATGTCCCCATACTATCTCAACACTAATTCGGTTACATTTTCATTAAACAATCTTCCCTGCGCCTACATTATATATGATTATGTTAATAATTCTTATATTCAAAGTACGAGTAATCATCTTCTTTTTCTTATATATTATGTTATGTCAGGAGCGTCGCGCGATATCTACCGCGCGCTTAGAGCTGAAAGTCCAACAATAAAAAATACTGTGCCCGAATGTTTGCTCCTTGAAGCCTAAATTTGAAATTTTTCATTATCAAAAACCGGGTCGGAAACGAAGAATTTTTTTTTTCAGATCCATGCGTGTGGTAGATATTACGCAATGCTAATGACAGACAAAGAAGATAACAGATGGATTGAAATAGATTATAATGCCCCGAGCAACACCTGTTACTTCAGTTAGTCTTTTATAAAAAATATTGTGTTCGTAAATCTACATCTATACTAATATTATAAAGAGGAAAGATTTAATTTTTTGTTTTTGTTTTTTTGAAATGGATAAACTCAAAAACTACTGGACCTATTTTAAAAATTCTTTCAGCAATATGAAGCTACATTATCAGCGAGTAACATAGGCTATATTTTATTTTGAAAATTTCATTTATTCCTCATAAAAATGTCGATAGTCACTCATATTTTATGGTAGAGTCTATGTTGATTCTTCAATATGTGTGTTGAAAATAATAATGCGGGTAGGGGAAGGGGGAAGGGTCTAGTTATCAATATATTGTAAGTCATGTAGCTACTAAACACAGGTCTATGTCAATACATGACTCTTTATTTTACCACAATGCCTTAGTACCCATTTGGGCTATATGTGTACCTTAACTACGCTAATTCAGTATTTTATTATTATTATTATTTAGCACCGCGTCTTACTACCCGTTCGGGTTATACGCTTTAAGTACTAATTACGCTATTGAATTATGTATTGGGAAGGTTGAATTAGAGGAAGTGAACCCGCATTTGCGTGGAGGGATAGTGGAAAACCATTTAGGAAAAACCTCCCCTTGTTCACCCGGCCGAGATCCGAACCTTGATCTCCCCGTCCTCAGCAGTAGAGCTTCAACATGACTAGCGCGTTAGCCAACTACGCCACCGAGGCGGGAGCTAATGCAGTAGAAATTAGGAAAACCAAATTTTTTAAATGCATCCAAATTTTTGTGGCGACAGAATGGGTAATAATTTGTGTAAAAACATCCTAAGTTCACCTGACCGGGATTCAAAACCTGACCTTCCTGTCACCAAGTGACGTATCAGATCACGCAACTACTCATATGGGTAGACGACTTACAAACTTGCTTAGGGTAGAAACACCTTAAACCTAGTCCTTATTCCCAGGAATTGTAATTGTTTGGTTGATAAAATAAACCTTGAAGCGTTATCAAACCAAGGGTTATATTGTTTGTCGTGACGTCCTGTGACATTAACAGAGCTGAGGTCCTGGTATCCCTTCGATAAATTCTAGAAAGGGCTATCTATTTAATTACTGTTGAAACTCGCCCTGAAACATTAACATGGGGATGCACGATACTTAAAAGTTAGAGCGTGGGTCATAGCATAAACTTATTAATGATCATTTGTCCTGGAAACAAGCTGAAGTCGCTGGACGCGATGCATAGAGGCGGGTGTTAAACGGATTTAATTGCCGTTTATTAGCTATTGGGGTTTATTTGACTGCTATGGACATGTTATTAGAGCTCATTAGTATGGATATTGCTATTAAAACCTATTTAATTAGCTTAACGATGTTGTCAACCATTCACGTGGCAGGATGCCAAGCTAGGATTACCAAATGTTAATGGATTAGGAATGGTTTATTTTTTTTGTCAGCCCGTCTCCCTACCCGTTTGGGTTACAAGTATTTCTACTGATTGCACTAATGTGTTGGGATGAGGAAGATGGAATTTAGAGGGACTGTATCCGCATTCGCGTGGCGGTAGAATGGAGTAAATCATTAGGAGACATCACCTTTGTTATTCGGCTGGGATTAAACGAGACAAGACAATACCGAAGCTTTATATTAGACTCCACCGATGCTCGATCAAGGTGTTTGACATCGTCTGGTACACAGCACCTCAACGATTATGGTCTCGGCCGAGGTTAATAGTGTTAACCAAACTACAGAACAGACCGAGGAAATTAAGAGATACGATATCGAGATAATTGTGTATATCATATTGATTATGAGGGTGATACCGCCCGCATTAAACAACTGTAAGACATATAGTATGAAATCTATCTCACGGCGTCGGTAGTTTAAAATATAGATTACATTGTCTCCTGTATATTAAGATAATACAACCAGAAACACACAGCTGTAAGACATATAGTATCAAATCTATCTCACGGCGTCAGTAGTTTAAATATATTACATTGTCTCCTGTATAGTATGAAAATACAACCAGAAACACACAATCTGTAAGACATATAGTATCAAATCTATCTCACGGCGTCGGTAGTTTAAATATATTGCATTGTCTTCTGTATAATAAGAAAATACAAACAGAAACACACAGCTGTAAGACATATAGTATCAAATCTATCTCACGGCGTCAGTAGTTTAAATATATTGCATTGTCTCCTGTATAATAAGAAAATACAACCAGAAACACACAGCTGTAATACATATAGTATCAAATCTATCTCACGGCGTCAGTAGTTTAAATATATTACATTGTCTCCTGTATATTAAGATAATACAACCAAAAACACATAAATGTATGACATGTAGTATCAAATATATCTAACAGCGTCAGCTCGCTTAGACTAGTAGATTACTACACCACTCTGTATCTTCAGGGATGTTCCTCTTCCCAACCCGCAGTCCCGGCTTCAATCCCGCCGCCAAGTAACGCGGCCCCACGAGATCTTCACTCACACCTGCATCACAATAGGTGCCCGTGATCTGGTGAACAATAGGTGGGCCGTGGGCCACACACATTCCTCTGTCGAGGTGTAGCCCAAGCTGTCTGAAATAATATTCCAGGTTGAATTCTCTTACAGTTAATCGTGAGAAATTGGTGCCGTTTAGAAGACCATTGTTCCGTATTTTATAGTATGTGAAGTAATAAAACATTGATATTCAACTATCAATATGTGGTCTCCTTAAACCAAGTTTTGTGTGGCTAGTAGTGTCAGTATATTTGTAAAATACTTATGTGCATGGCTGTACAGTGATCTACCACAAACAACACCACGTCTCTGCCAATGTAGATACGAGATACTTATATATATGTCTGTACACTGGTGTTGCACCATCCAACACAACCCTGCCAATGGAAATACGAGATACTTATGTATATGTCTGTACACTGGTGTTGCACCATCCAACACAACCCTGCCAATGGAGATACGAGATACTTATGTATATGTCTGTACACTGGTGTTGCACCATCCAACACAACCCTGCCAATGTAGATACGAGATACTTATATATATGTCTGTACACTGGTGTTGCACCATCCAACACAACCCTGCCAATGGAGATACGAGATACTTATGTATATGTCTGTACACTGGTGTTGCACCATCCAACACAACCCTGCCAATGGAGATACGAGATACTTACGTAACCGACTGTACCATCACGTTCTATCTACCGGAACATTGAGCAAACCACACAGAGGTGGGTAAAAAGGGTTGTTGGGGTTGGCGAGAAAGGGGTAGGGGGGGTTACTGAGTCAACATCCACCCACTCATTCGTGCAAGCTCCGCCATGAAGGGCCGGGCCCTACACGAACTATTTCTTGGAAATGCCTAATGGGTGTGTCACCACCAACAACAACAAAAAACACGAACTTGCGTGTTCTTCGTACGTCGGCTTTCTGTTACTTTAATTAAATATGTGTTTAGCTTCGTTTCTGGGTCGGATTCTTAAGGGCACCACCTACTTGGGCGTTGAATATCATCACACCTCAGTATTTATTATGGGTTTAACAGTTGTAAAGCTTCAAAACCACCATAACAAAAAAATTCCTTGATTTTAGAATGTTTTGTTGTTACCTTGTTAAAGATTTGCTCTATTTATTTTAAAGGTGACCTGGCGGTCTAGGGGTAAGGTGTCAGACTTCTGTGCTGGTGGCCGGGGTTCAATCCTCGGTCCCGGCACAGATTTATCTGATTACCAAACCCTTCCTTCACCTCTGACAAGAAATCTTGTGAATGTGAGGAATGTCAGGTCTCCACCGTGGTTCGGATTCCACGTTAAACTGTAGGTCCTTCATTTCATCTCACAATCACCCTACCATTACACATCAGCGTAAGTGCGTATAACCCGAACGGGTAGTAAGACGCGGTGCTAATAATAATAATAATAATAATAATACTTATTTTAGGAACGCTGTACCTATATTTCTAACCATTTTACTTTTATTTCAGAATTGAGACTTTCACGTGATGCGTCGTTGAAAATTTGCCAACTTATTCTTTTTATTACTATTTTCGGACACGAAACTTAAAGTATGAGGTTTGTATGATAAATTCTTCAGCCATGCCAGGAATAGAACCCAGAACCCTTAGCTAAGTAGATGGACAAGTTACTGTCGGAGCTAAAGTGTCGGACTTTTTATGATCCCATATTGCGAAAACCTGTTAGGTGAGATTGTGTAACTGTTCACTGTTAGTGGGGTCCAAGGAGCTAACGACCCAATGTGATAGTTGTGGGTCTTTAAAATTGACAAAATAAATAAAATAGTACCTTTTAAAATTGTTATAGATCTTATTGTCCCTCTAAATCTGTGTATTTAGTGTATAAAGTATCTTGGATGTTTCATTTCTATGGCGACTAAAGTATGTCTACCAAAACTGTGGTTACAGATCTTTATTAAATCATTTGCAATTTTTGAATTTAACATTTTTCTAACAAAAAATTTGCAAAATGTTATGAAGGTTTCCGGGTCTATATAAAGATAAGGAATTTAAGTTGGCACTTTTCATTATCTCACGAACCAATCATTTTCTAGAAAAAATGTTTAAGAGAATTATTATTATTATTATTATTATTATTATTATTATTATTATTATTATTATTAGCACCGCGTCTTACTACCTGTTCAGGTTATACGCACTTACGCTCATGTGTAATGGTAGGGTGATTGTGAGATGAAATGGAGGACCTACAGTTTAACGTGGAATCCGAACCACGGTGGAGGCCTGGCGTTTAAGAGAAAAACTTGTTAGTGTTCAAGAGGTGGATGTTAATTAAACGAACTATCTCGTTCGTTCGAATGTGTGGAACAATTTAACTAATTGTATGGGGGTCTGTTTGTGTACTTAAGGACGTGTGTAAGAACGAAATGAGTGAATGTTAAAGAGTGAGTGATAAGTGAATGGCGTTGATTTGCTTGCTAAGACCCGTTTTTCAAGAAAACAGCTGAATGATACAGGATAAAATGAGGTAGAATACGCAGGGATTTGATGGGTCAACAATCGCACCTTCTGCGTCATTTGACTTGTGTGAAAGCATCCACAAAATCAAAATAATACTGCTGTTCTAATTTTCCCTCAAAAACAAACAACTTTTCTCTGAAACAATATTTCCTGAAATGATTTTTTTTTTCAATATTTTCAGGTGTGTCAACTTGAAATCTTCACCTTGTATGTTAATTTTAAATGAATGTTTTGTGAATAGTATTAAAGGTTATCTTACTATATTTATTTCAGTTAAATTTAATCTTGAGTCGTTTGTATAAAATTATATATATGGTGGTAGAATAAATATTTATTTGCTATCGAGATCTTGATGAATTTCCCTGAAATACCTCAAAATTTATAAGACGTTATATAGATAAAAAAATATCACGTCCGACTTTTAAAAAAACATTTAAATTATGATTATAACTTTTAAAAAAAAGCTTCTTCTTTTATAAAAGTAAATAGTCGTCGTACTTTTGAAAAGCTACGTCATAAGATCATTCACGCGTACAGCGGCAGCGCGAGGAACTACTAAACAAAACTTGTCTACATAAAAAACAAAACAAAGCTAAAATTTAAGAAACATTTTATCCAGCTCTGGTGATGGGAGGGAGAGTTGTATGAAGGTTTGATGGGCGTGGGGTAGGAGGGGGGGGGGCAGACAATTTGTCGAGGAAATAGACATGCATATGCTTGCTCACTTGACAAAACTTGGCGCAGACTGCTTTTCTGTCTTGACCTAGATACGAACTCGGAGTGACGTCATATTTCATGCCCGTTGATAATAAAGTAGTGGAGGGGGGGGGGAAGGTAGGGGGTCTCAGTTGTACGTTTTAATATTAAGTATAAAACTAATTTTTAAATTCAAAATTATTTCCATCGCATGAAAAGTTACCGAAATGAGACTGATCCTCTAAGAAAGGTGATTCAAATCGCGTTTGTCAAGCGAATATATATTTTTTTTAAATCATAGAATTTTACAATTTTGAAACACGTATATCAAGCAGGTCAAACATTAAGCAATACGGTTATTTGCCTTTACTACCATTATTACTATTATAACTTTTTCTTGACATACAATATTCATAATTTAACTTTGTTTTGAATATTATTTATTTGTCACTCCCCCCTTTGTGGTCCTAATCAGTCAAGATGTGTTACGGCCACGGATAATGATGGTTACTGGATATATGAATGTGTGGGACTAATTTGTCAGTATGTGTTACGGCCATGGATAATGGTGGTTACTAGGATATATGACTGTGTGGGCCTAATCTGCCAACATGTGTTACGGCCACGGATAATGATGGTTACTGGATATATGAATGTGTGGGCCTAATCAGCCAACATGTGTTACGGCCACGGATAATGATGGTTACAGGATATATGAATGTGTGGGCCTAATTTGTCAGGATGTGTTACGGCCATGGATAATGGTGGTTACTGGATATATGAATGTGTGGGCCTAATCTGTCAACATGTGTTACGGCCATGGATAATGGTGGTTACTGGATATATGAATGTGTGGGCCTAATCTGCCAACATGTGTTACGGCCACGGATAATGATGGTTACTGGATATATGAATGTGTGGGCCTAATTTGTCAGGATGTGTTACGGCCATGGATAATGGTGGTTACTGGATATATGACTGTGTGGGCCTAATCTGTCAACATGTGTTACGGCCACGGATAATGGTGGTTACTGGATATATGAATGTGTGGGCCTAATCTGCCAACATGTGTTACGGCCACGGATAATGATGGTTACTGGATATATGAATGTGTGGGACTAATTTGTCAGTATGTGTTACGGCCATGGATAATGGTGGTTACTGGATATATGACTGTGTGGGACTAATTTGTCAGGATGTGTTACGGCCATTGATAATGGTGGTTACTGGATATATGAATGTGTGGGCCTAATCTGCCAAAATGTGTTACGGCCATGGATAATGGTGGTTACTGGATATATGACTGTGTGGGCCTAATCTGTCAAGATGTGTTACGGCCACGGATAATAGCGATTACTGGATATATGACTGTGTGTGTTCCCAATTAATGTAGAGCTTTGATTTTTAGGGTTTTATTGTTCTAATTTGCACTATTACAAAATATGATGTTATTAAGAATTTAATTACTAAAACGATATAAAAAGTATTTGAAAAGACTTACTAAGGCTCTAGTGACAGAACGAAGTATAGTCAGGAATGCCTTGGCCTTATTGCTAAAAGGCATGCAGTTAGTTATGCAAGCGAGTAGGTAATCAGTCAATCAATAAGTTAGTTATACAAGCAAGTAGGTAATCAGTCAATCATGAAGTTAGTTATGCAAGTAAGTAGGTAATCAGTCAATCAATAAGTTAGCTAGGCAAGCAAGTAATCAGTAAATCAATAAGTTAGTTAGACAATCAAGTAGATCAATCAATAAGTTTGTTAGGCAAACAAGTAGGTAATCAGTCAATCAATAAGTTAGTTAGGCAAGCAAGTAAGTAATCAGTCCATCAATAAGTTAGTTAGTCAAGCAAGTAAGTAATCAGTCAATCAATAAGTTAGTTAGGCAAGCAATTAAGTAATCAGTCAATCAATAAGTTAGTTAGGCAATCAAGATGATAGTTAGGCAAACAAGTAGGTAATCATTCAATCAATAAGTTAGTTAGGCAATCAAGTAGGTAATCAGTCAATCAAGAAGATAGTTATGCAATAAATTAGGTAACCAGTCAATCAATAAGTTAGTTAGGCAAGCAAGTAGGTAATCAGTCAATCAAGAAGTTAGTTAGGCAAGCATGTAGGTAATCAGTCAATCAAAAAGTTAGTTAGGCAATCAAGTAGGTAATCAGTCAATCAAGAAGTTAGTTAGATAATCATGTAAGTAATCAGTCAATCAATAAGTTAGTTAGGCAAGCAAGTAGGTAATCAGTCAATCAATAAGTTAGTTAAGCAAGCAAGTAGGTAATCAGTCAATCAAGAAGTTAGTTATGCAATAAAGTAGGTAACCAGTCAATCAAAAAGTTAGTTAGGCAATCAAGTAGGTAATCAGTCAATCAAAAAGTTAGTTAGACAATCAAGTAAGTAATCAGTCAATCAAAAAGTTATTTAGACAAGCAAGTAGGTAATCAGTCAATCAAGAAGTTAGTTATGCAAGCAGGTAGGTAATCAAGTCAATATAAAAGTTATTTAGGCAAGCAAGTAGGTAATCAGTCAATCTAAAAGTTAGTTAGGCCTTCAAGTAGGCAATTAGTCAATCAATAAGTTGGTTAAGCAAGCAAGTAGGTAATCAGTCAATCAAAAAGTTAGTTATGCAAGCAAGTAGGTAATCAGTCAATCTAGAAGTTAGTTAGGCAAGAAAGTAGGTAATCAGTCAATTAAAAAGTTAGTTATGCAAGCAAGTAGGTAATCAGTCAATCAATAAAGTTAGTTATGCAAGCAAGTAGGTAATCAGTCAATCAATAAATTAGTTATGCAAGCAAGTAAGTAATCAGTCAATCAAAAAGTTAGTTAGGCAAGCAGGTAGGTAATAAGTCAATCTAGAAGTTAGTTAGGCATTCAATCAAGAAGTTAGTTAAGCAAGCAAGTAGGTAATCAGTCAATCAAAAAGTTAGTTAGGCCAGCAGGTAGGTAATAAGTCAATCAATAAGTTAGTTAGGCAAGTAAGTAGGTAATCAGTCAATCAAGAAGTTAGTTAGGCAAGTAAGTAGGTAATCAGTCAATCAAGAAGTTAGTTAGGCATTCAAGTAGTTAATCAGTCAATCAAGAAGTTAGTTAGGCAAGCAGGTAGGTGATCAGTCAATCAAGAAGTTAGTTAGGCAAGCAAGTAGGTAATCAGTCAATCAATAAGTTAGCTATGCAAGCAAGTAGGTAATCAGTCAATCAATAAGTTAGCTATGCAAGCAAGTAGGTAGCCAAGCAAGTAGACAAATAGACAAGAAAGTATGGAAGCAGGCAGTCGGGTATGTGAGTAGTTAGAGATTATGATAAAATTCGTTGTCAATTTTCATGTAAACGCTAATCTGTGATCATTCTACATTAATTTTACTTTCTGTTACTTCGAACAAAGGTGTCATTTAAAATAAACTTTTTGGTGGGAATGCGAGATAAAATGTGTCTGGTTATTGTGTCAACACTCTAGCAGAACAGAGAGTATCATGTAAATAAAGGATATTATATGTTTACATGTGGCCAGAGCGGCACTTGTCGCATTTGACCATTTTATTGAAACTCCAAAGAGAGAATATGTTCCCCCTCCTCCTCCACTTGAACTCTAAACTCTGCATGCGACGGATATTTGGTTGGTGGTAACACAGCTTCGCCTCCCCCGGGGGACTTGTTATTAAAATATTGAAGCCTTCAAAGGCAAAAGGGCGACTGAAGCATGTCCCAAAACAAATAAATACAGATAACAAAGATGAAATTCTAAAACAAGACTAAAAACCTTTATTAATATTTACATATAATGTTTCTATGGCACCTTCTGAGGAATATGTCCTATATTTATGGTGGTATCCCTTACCACTGATCTATCTTGGATGGCAACTATACAGTGGCGTTACACATTTAGCTTGCCCCCCACCCCCCACCCCACAGATTTATTTTCGGGACCCCTTTTTCAAGCCATCTAACAACTTAATAATAATAATTATTATTATTATTATTATCACCGCGTCTTACTACCCGTTCGGGTTATACGCACTTACGCTAATCTGTAATGGTAGGATGATTGTGAGATTAAAATTGAGGACCTACAGTTTAACGTGGAATCCGAACCACGGTGGAGGCCTGGCACTCCCCACATTCACAAGAAGTCTTGTCAGAGGTGAAGGAAGGGTTTGGTAATCAGATAAATCTATGCCGGGACCGAGGATTGAACCCCGGCCGCCAGCACAGAAGTCTGACACCTTACCCCTAGACCGCNAGATAAATCTATGCCGGGACCGAGGATTGAACCCCGGCCGCCAGCACAGAAGTCTGACACCTTACCCCTAGACCGCCAGGTCCCCTAACTTAATAATAATTGTTATAATAAATAATTAATAGTCTTAAATAATTACTAATTTAGTAATCACAACTTACACTGACTGTTTTAGCCTTTGTTTTGTGTTGGGGACGTCATCAGTCAGTCAGTCAGCTTGATTGCATAAAGATAAAAACAAATTCTGCGCTAATTAAAACCAAATGTAATAGTTGAGATAATACTATAGCATAGCTATAATTTACAACACTTTATGTTAAACATATTCAACTATCTAAATTGCCAATAATCAGGAGATAATTTATTTGATTACAATTATTTCCACCAAATTCATAATCATTTAAAGCTCCAATTCGTAGCCCCCCCCCTTATACCATTGAGCCCTTGTCCCCCTCCCCCCGGCCACATTGCAGACCTTTTGCTCCTGGGTGTTATGCTACTCCGATTATATGTTAAACACGACGCAGGTGCTCCGGTGAAGGTTAAAACTTTGTGATATGTATTTGTATTTAAGGTGGGAAGGAGATTACATGAGTATGTTTATGCTTTTTATAGCAACGCAGCCTTTTTGTTCAAAATAAATAAAGCATTTACCTAGTAAAGACATAGTGTTTAATGTCCTACACGTGTTAATATCAACAGTTGTTGAATATCTATCATGGGATCGCGTAACCTGACTATAACTTTTCCTCCTCGTTTAAAAAATCATGTTCAAAATCTATGGCAAATACTCAAGAATTGTTGATATTATTAACATGTAAAGAATATTAAACTTAACGCATCTACTTAAGCCATATTATATATTTTTTTAAATTGGACATAAAACCTGAATAATTGTGGGCCTTAACTCGTTTTCCAAGCCATCCCAACTTAGACTAAAAATATCGAAGCGTTACCAACATTTTTTTAAGCACAATTTATTTTGAACAGAAAAGCATTTTAATAATTTTTTTATTTTTTTGACTAAACCCTTGGATAATGATGGTCCATTAAATTAAAGTTAATTACTCAACTTAACCATAAACACGCTTCAAATCTCACACGCTCACACGCTCACAAAGTATCACTTGTTTATTTTATTTGGGGTTTTTCCCCCCTAGAAAGGTGAATTATTATGGATCACAGGAATAGCGTGGACAATGGGGAGAAGGGGGGAGGGGGAGGTATGATGGGGTTGATGAAAAAAAATCCTGTTCTAAAAATTTAACAACGTTAAAAAAAATTAATCCCTACCTCGTCTCATAATAGCTTAAAGCCGGATTATGCAAATTATAAATTAATATTACAATCTAGTGTAAGGAGGAGGGAGTTAAAAAAAAAAAGCAGATTACGACTGCCCATGAATATGGAGGAAGACAGAGTTGATAATATTCACGCGTCACATGTGTTGATTTGGATTATTTTTTATAAAGAAACGGTGATATATCAAGATAAAGGGATAGGGATAAAGGGGATTCAAAGTTCATGTTTGTCAGCTTTACACACTTTGTAAAAAAAAAGAGTAGGATTACATCATACTAAGTAATTAAACAAGAAAGTCCGGCTGAGAGATTCTTTTTTAATTGAGTAGGACTAGGTTCAACACCTGACAGGATACGTTGAAAAGTTATTACTTTCCTTATAATGTTATTTTATATTATTATTATTAGCACCACGTCTTACTACCCGTTCGGGTTATACACACTTACGCTAATTTGTAATGGTAGGGTGATTGTG